>MU226638.1:1997285-2048944 GCA_018584345.1 Thuja plicata | reverse complement strand
GATGTGCTTCAATAACATCAAGGTCTTCTGATTCTGATAAGACTTGCTTTACTTTCTTTTCTGCTTTGAATGCTGCTTCTTTACTAGTGGATTCCTGCTTGCCAAACTTTCTCATTTCATAAGCTACGAGTGCTCAATGAATATCTTCCATTGTATACTTTTTAATATCTCTATTTTCTTCAATATAACATATCTTTGAATCAAATTTATCAGGAAGAGATCTCAAAACTTTCTAAGTTACAACATCAATATCATCAATTTTTTCACCAAGTCCTCTTATGCCATTCACAGTTTCATCTTTCTTAAGGAGATAGTCTTCTACCTTTTCATCATCACCCATTTTGAGATCTTCAAACCTTTCTTTTAAGTGTTGTATCTTGGCTTCTTTAACTCTATCATTACCATGATATTTGTTTTTCAATTTATCCCATACTTCTTTAGAAGATCTACAATGCACTACCTTAACAAAAACATCTTTAGATAAGCTGTTAAATATAGCAAATTTAGCCTTCATATCCATTTCATACTTCTTCTTTTCATTAGGATCTATAGGTAAATAATTAGGAACTTTATAACCATTAACAATTGAAGCCCAAACATCAACATTAATAGATAACAAGTATGTTTTCATCATTACTTCCCAAAAAGCATAATCTGATCCATCAAAAATAGGAACCTTTGAAGAACTATCTTGAGCCATTATAGATAAGTATTCCACTGCCCTAAAATCTACCCAAAGCTGTTAAACCTTATGTAGGAAACCTTTCTCTGATACCACTTGTTTGAATACAAACACCACTGAGAGGGGGGGGGGTGAATCAGTGGTTACTTGAAACTTCCAAAGGTTCAACGAACTTCCATAAGGGAGTCAAAATCAGCACCCATCCTAATCTGATCCGATCTTCAGAAAATTCCTTGGAAGAAATAAACAGCATGATTACCAATATCTTCAACCTCCAAGAGAAGGTTCCCATTATCTTCCAAGGATTTAATAGTGTTCCTTATTTTATGGATGGAGGCGGACCTATGGAAAAAGGCAAAGTTTTGGTCACCTTCCTTTAGCCATTGAACCCATGACCTTTGCTTCAATAAAATTTCCTCCTACTTGAGGGCTTTTTTCCATTTGTTTCTCCATTCTTCCTCCTCCCAGTGCTCCTGCTAGGTATCCTCCCCCATGGCCATATCCTTCTGGAGGTGAGTAAGTTTCTCCTAAAGATCTTTTTTGCATTGGAAGATGTCACCAAAGTTGGATTTACTCCACCTTTGGGCCTCCCTTTTGATGATTTTCAACTTTTCAACAACTCTGAACATAGCCGTTCCCTTCGCTATGGTATTCCACCATCTCTTAATACATTATTCAAACTCATTGTGAGAGTGCCACATGATTTCATAATGAAATGGATGGGGTCCATTGTGTTTCCTCTTTTCCCATTCAAGGATCAAAGGGGAGTGGTCAGAAACTATTCTTGCAAGGTGAGAGAGGCTGAGCAAGGGAGAAATATCCCAACCTCCTGATAAAATCCATCTATATAGTCTAAATTTTATTAGGTGTCTCCCTTTTTTGTTGTTGGACCAAGTAAATCCCATTCCTTGCAGGTCCAGATCATCTAGGTCATTGTGTCTTATAAAATCAGCTAGTTCCTGCATACTTTCTGAGTAGTCTTGTGTGCCCCCACTTCTCTCAAAGGGGAATAAGGGAATATTGAAATACCCCACACACATAGTGGGGTGGAAATGATTAGCTTCTAAGAGGTTAGATATTTCTCCCAAGATTCTACTATGTTCGCCTCTAATGTTTGGAGCATAGATATTATACAAGTACTAAGAAATATTATTCCAAGTAAACAAAACAACAACGAAGTTATGAGAAAAAGCCACAAATTTTTTGGATAAATTACAAGGGTTCCATAGAGTGGCCACACCTCTAGAGGCCCCATCATCTTCACTATATAGAAAGGCCACACCCAGCCAAATATTGTCCACCAGCAGAGAAAAGTTTTGATACTTCATTTTAACCTCCTGAATAGGAACCACGTCAAACTTCAACTCAAGAATGTACTTCTTTAGAGAGAACTATTTTTGCGGGTTGTTCATGCCTCTTATGTTCCATGAGAGGAACTTCATCTTTTATTTTTTTGGGAGTCTTGTAGGGTTGACTGTCATCCATTGGCAATGGCCCTTGCTGCTTCTTTTGCTCTAACCGCTTTTGTCGAAGGTCGAGCCAGTTTGGTTTCATTCCCCACATCTGATTTTTTTTTGGTATCCACACTTTCATCCCCCTTCTTTCTCTTGGTTTTCCTTTTATGTTTTGACCAGTCCAAGAGCCTAGTTGATGGCGGTGAGTGGGACACAATTGGTATTTCTATTACCAATCCCGCCCCAATATGGATTGGGGAGGAAACCCCCCCGTCCCTTAAACTACTCATCTCAATAGTTCTATTAGTCAAGATTCTGTCAGACACCTATGCCTTCTTCCCAATGTTGACTTCTTTATTTTCTACCCTTTTTGGGCTTCCTATGTGAGAGTTGGGGGCCACTTTTAGGTCATCAACCAACTCTCCTTCCTTTAGGTCTACCACCTTTTCTACCTCTTTAGCCTTTCCATTCACCTTCTTCCCCAGCCCAGGAGCAGGCAACTGACCCTTGTCAAGTGGGGAAGGGGTCTCTATGGTCATCACAGAACCAGCAGCCTGGTCCCATTCACCATCTTCCACATTCAAGGACACTGAAGCAAGCCCCTGAGGGTCTTTCTCATCAATCTTAGTCAAAACCTTGCATTCTGTTACTACATGCCCATTTTTACCACATTTTTGATAGTGTAGAGTGGCATTCTCATACACAATGGCCTAGTTCCAATTCCCCCATTTGGATTTAAGCATCACAAAGCTGGGGAGGGGGTTATTCATTATCACATTCACACAGAATCTTGCAAAAACCAACCTAGTTTGATGATTCTAGTGTAAGGTGTAGTCTTTTTCCTAATAATTCCTTCATGTTTCTGAAAATCATCAACTTATCTAGAGAAATATTCACCCCCATCTTCAGATCTCAATTATTTTATTTTATAATTTGATTGCTTTTCAAACATTTCCTTAAATTCCTTAAACTTAGTGAAAAATTTAGATTTTCAATGCATAAAATAAATTGAAGTATATCTTGTGACATCATCAATGAAGAAAACATAATATAGAGATCTATTCAAAGAGTAAACATCCACTGGACCACATATATCTGAATTAATAATCTGTAAAAGTCTCTTATCTTTATTAACTCCTTTAGAAAATCAAGAACTATTTTGTTTATCAAACACAAAGTGCTGTAAAATCACTCTTACTAATAGAATAATCATAAATTCCCGCAACTAGTTTCTTATCAAGAATGTTCCTAAGACCTTTTTCACCAATGTGAGCCAATCTATGGGGCCACAAAATACATGCATTTTTAGTCATAGTTAAAAAATCTGAATTATAAAGAGTAGAAGCATGCAACATAAACAAAGTCCCTATCTGAGATCCTTTATAAACTACCAAACTTACCCTTACCAACAACTAGCCAGAATTATCAAATATAACATGCATTCTATAATCATTCAAATTGGAAATTGAAAGTAAACTTATTTTAAGATTTGGAATATGCAAAAATATTATCAATGGAAAAAATCCTCCCAGCACTGAAACACAAATTTAACTTTCATTTTCCATAAATCTTTATTGAGGTTCTGTTATAAAATAAAACTTCTCCTCCATCATATTCCTTATACTTAGAAAAATACTCCTTGTGAGGATTCATGTGGTAGGAAGAACATGAATCAACAAGTCAAACATCATTACTAACATAATTAGATGAAATAAGTAAAGAATCAAAATCACCATCATCTGAGCACTTATCTATAGAAGTATCAATGCTCTTTTTCTTATTTTTGCACTCCTTCTTTACATGCCCTCTCTTACCAAAATTCCAACACTTTACTCTACTATTTATGGGGGTACTAGAATGTCATTTTGACTTATCCTTCTTCTTCTTATCCTGTTTAGCCTATTTCTCTTTAGGCCTTCCTCGCACATTCAAGGCATCTTGGTAGCCAACATTCATAGTATTTCTCCTCATCTCATCTGAAAGAAAAAGAGGAACTATATTGTCAATCTTAGGCTCACAAAAACCACTACAAAAGGAAACAACTTGATTTTCTCAAGAAGTGGGAAAATAAAAAATTAGAAAGATAAATTTATCTTCATCTTCTATCTTAACATCTATTGAAGTAGGCTGAATTCAAATAAAATTAAATGCATTCAAATTTTTAGCAATAGAGTCACCCTGTTTCATTTTCAATGAATAAATACAAATGCCTTTCTAGATATAATTTGTTAGAAAAACTCTTAGTTTGATAGATATCACCTATTTTCATCCATATCTTATAGGTTGTGTCTTATGTAGAGGAATTTATGAGGACAGGGTTTGTGAGACATAATTGAATTGTTCCTCGTATCTTGTCTAACTTTTCCCAATCTATATCCAATAAGGTAGAATCCACTAGTTTCTTTTCTTTCAAAAATAGGAAACTACTGATCTTTTTCTTCAAGGAGATCTTCAACTTTCAAATTCAACATTTCATAACCAGTACCATTGAACTTTTCAATATCTTGATGAGAGGTGGAGGACATGGTATACAATCTTTCTCAGATGTGCAAAAAACCCCAAAAACAAAAGCTCTCACTACAAAATAAAACCTTCAACACTTAAAGAGAAAGGTGTTGGTGTTCGAAAATGTTTATGCTATCCAAAGCTACCAATATGCCTTGAGACTGATGTTAGGAGTGGTTAGCTGCAAGTATGGAAGCTCTACAAGACAATTGGACCAACTATAGGGACAAAACTACCCTCTACACTTCTGAACCAGGTATTCATTGAATATAGATTACCAAGTCTAGGACATACAACCAACTACCACTATACAACTAGGACTTGAAAATGGTTTTGATTTATAAAGATGCAGGATATAGCCCAACACCTATGAACATGTATCTCAACAAAATTTACTAATCCTTGATGAGTGCCTTATCCATTAGGCAAATCTCAAATGAAAATATAGAAACATGAACCAACTACTATCAAAGATTCAAAGACATAAACACAATCACTCCAAACCAACCACTAATTATAAGATCCTTTTGTAGACAAATAAAAATGAGTTCATTCCCTATCCAAAGTATGTTTCACTTGATCCTAGTTCAAGAACCATGGAATAAAAGATATGCATAGGTAACCCTATGTAATGAATCAGAAAACCCAATACTCATAATATTGACACCAAGGAGAGACCTGTAACTTGAATAATTATATTAAGTACGATGAATCATGTACATGCTCTAATCTGATTTGAAATTCACCACTTCAATAATATTCTAAAGATTACAAGAACTTTTTATTCCGTCTACATACAATATGATACAGTCTGCTATATTCCTTGGGACAACGCTTGGAAACCAAATCTTTTAAACACTTACAACCAAGATAGGAAAGGCATAAGTAGGAAGATGAAAAACCCTAGGATAGTATTTCAACAACTACCTAGCAAGTCATAAATGTAATCCTATCTCGCTGACTCTGATCTTCTTTAAAAGATTACTGAAAGATTTGTTTGATAATCCACTTGCCAAGTTACAAAACAAGGATCCAATCTCATTAATGCAGAGGACAATCACAACATGGATAGAAAAATCCTAAAATAGAAATAAATCAAAGATCCAAGAAACCACCATACTACATTGAAGACATTTCATACCCACAGAGACATCCTAGCCACTAAATGACACCATTAAGACTAACTACGATCCAAGAAAACCTTAGGCTACTTGCTTGAAGATCTAGGAACATGCCAACATTTGATAATACACAGGGAGAAGATAAAAAATTTAAAATATCTATTGCAACGGATACTCCTCTAGCGCAAAACACATCCAATGACCGAGATCACAACCATTTTGTAACTTTAAAACATAGTCGTTGCAGATGCAATTTAGTAACGTGGGCATAAAGTAAAAAGAAATATTATTTTTGCCTAGTCAAACCACTTTGAAATCCACATGGAATCATCTTATTTGGCCTTAGAACCACCTGTCTTTCTTTACCCACATAGGCCCCACACTCCTCCTTGTTACTGTTTGGATACGCGTCACCATTTCATGACCACGCGGTGGTTAACATCATTGCAAATTCCCTTCACATGGTAATGCATCAGTATTAGATCTAGATCTGGCCTTCAAGATCCACTTCCATCTACTGCCACATTTTTCCCACTGATTTGATCCACCTTATGGTCCATTCAACCAACTTTCTAACCTGTGCCATGTGGCACCATCTCACTCACTGGAACCTCGACGTGTGTCTATCCAACCTGGCCTGCCACCTGTCATACCTGCCACATGTCACCTTCATGCTACCACGTAATATGAGTGAACCTATGTTGACTCAAACTCCATGATCGTGGCTTGCTACCACATGTCATCCTCATCCACAACACCATCTAAGCTTCTTTAATATTGGCCCACCAAAATTTATCCATTTGTCCTCGAGCTGGCAACCATTTAACTGCAACATTTTACAGCCCGTCGGCCAAAACTTGTCTTTCAACATTTAACAACTACGGGCTGGGATATAAAAACAATAAGGTACCTTATGACACGACCAATGTAAGATAATAAACCTAAGGCATTTTCAACATAAAATATACTAGCAAAGACTAGGGACCTTAGCGACTAATCTGACTCCATAGGGGTGACATATTAGGAACAAAGCATGACCACACTACCTCTTTACAACTCAATGATGTTGGAAGAAGGCTTAAAACACTCTACAAACATAGAAAGGCCGCCATGAAAGCCCTCATTTTTATTTAGTCCTAACAGTGGCTCTGACTAGGGATATATGTCTCTTGCAGGCATAACAAGGATTTAAAATCTCAGGGATAAGTAGACCAAACCACACAACAATCAGAAGGGAAACTAAACCTAAGATAGAAAATAGGAAAGAACATAAGGAAAACCTATCCCTACCAATAGAAAAAACAACTCTACAATTTATTTCTTGATCTGAAGGAGTCAAACTAGGCATGATAGTCAAACTAGGCATGATAGCAGGATATCACCACCAAAATCATATTTCACTTGCCTCTATCAAAAAAAAACTTTTTCACCCTTTGTACTAGAAGAAAGAAAAAAATACCTCTTCCATTTGTCTGATTAGACCTGCAAAAATGTTCCATTAGCTCAATACTACAGAAAATAGTATTATCATATTCATTATTTAACGTTGGAAAAAAATAAGGCAAAACTTGGAAAGGAAACTGATATGGTAAATGCATATTGCATTCACCAAGTAAAGGAAAACTAGAAACAAGGAAGTTTCTATCATCTTTTGATTCACAACCACATCCTGCAAAGTCATCCAGCTGAAAAGAGAAACACTCATGTTTTTCTATATAGTTAGATCCATTCACACTATCTGGTTCCTCATCATAATACTCAAACAAAGGATTAGAAACAACATGCATATCTCTGTCAAAGTCATTATGACAAAGGATTGGTTGATCCAAAACACTATCCATGTCAAATAGCACATTAGAAAAAATACTAATGTGACAGCCCACATCCATGCTACACTCACCTTGTTAAAAGGGAAAATATCAAAGTCTGAACAAGAGAAGAACTCATCATCACTACATGAAGGCTCTATATCACTATCTAACCCCTCTTCCTCATCATATTCATTTCAAGATACTTATCCAGATGAAAGTAAAAAAGTATCATCAAAACTTTGCACATTAGTATCACTTTCTTCAAATGCATGATCCCTCAACCGTTTCTCACATGGAAAGTCATCTAAAGAAAAAAAAATAGGCTGACTGATCAAAATTGTCACAAGGCTTGATTTGATTTCTCCTTGGTGCAAAATTCTTTTTTGAGCATCCCTTATCCAACATGCCTATGAAACTCATCATTGTTTCCAATGAATTAGCATCCTCATAGACAAATCTGAGAGGTGACAAAATCTCACCTTTTTTACAAGGCTGCATACTAACCATCATCTTGTCCTCAAACAAATTAGGACTATTTTGACACCTTGGAGCTTCTTCCTCCACCAATTCTTGGCATATATCTTCTTAAGTATCCTTATGTGACAAATATATGGGTTGAGAAACATCATCCCCATCTGGCCATTATATGTAGTCTTCATCCTCAATTTCAGTATCATCAAATTCTGATGAAGCTTCATCAGTTGATGTTTCAAAATCATCATCTAAAGAATAACCTGCTTCCTCTTCATTTTCTACACCTAACTACAAACAATTCTTCTTTGTAGCCTTATGAATAGAGAAACTAGTTGGCATTTTATTTAGTGTTTGGCCCTTGTATGTATCCATGTGTGGGGCAGCCATATTAGACAGTTCTTTCCTAACCATGTCATCCTCAATGTAAGGGGTAACCACTACTTGCAGAAGACACTCCTAATTCTCATTCTATCTTGGTACACAATATACAACGTGGTTAGGAGGATTAGCAGAATTAGAAACATCTTGAGAATGAATATCACCTTTTGGTTCCCATCTATCAACTAATTCAGATATCTTATCAACTGCCTTTGCAAAATGCCTTCAGATGATTGCATACTTTAGATTGTTCTCAATATCTAGCGCTGCCATAAAATCCTGATACAAAGTCTGAGGCTCCTTATCTCTCAACAAGTAGCTCATCTTTTTTCCAAATGCATTTAGATAAACAGCTAAAGCCATGGCATCACGGGGTCTACATTTCTCAAGGATTATTTTCAAATTTCTACTAAATCTGAGATTAAATGTAGGCATAAGCTCCTCATCTCCAATATGCACCTCAAAAAGATCAGTGATCATGTCATACTCATTCACACGTTCTCTGAACTGTTCAATGAATCATATATGCAAATTTTCCCATGAGTAGATAGATTTATGCAGCAAGAAAGAGAACCAATCTCTTGCACCATCTAGTAAAGAATGTGGAAACCACTTCATAATAATGTCATCATGATCCATCTCATAATCATCTATCAAAATACTAAAACTATCTAGATGTTTCTCAGCCGACTCCCCTTTCAGACCACTAAACCTTGACAAGTGGTCTCTGACTTCTAATGGAATAGGATGTGGGAAACCCAGGAGATCATTGAAATTGGTAGCCCCATACAACCTATTCCTATACACTTGAGACATCTTAATAGGTAGGATAATTACAAACTCCTTGCCTCTTCCCTTTCAACTAGTGTTGACCACTTAATAAGTGAAAAATTTAAGGACATATTTTCATAGAATAAAGATCATTCAATAAAAATGAAATACCTAGATGTGATGAAGTTTCTACAAGCTTGTGTACTTTAAGTCACCTCTAAATCACCTTCAACACTTTGTAGAGTCTCCACCTCCTTGGAGAGGACATTTTTTAACATAGTTGAGTAGGGATTCCCAACTCTATCCTTCTCTAAATCAGCCAGCTTACATCACACCCTATATAGGGTTTCATATGATTCCTCTCTTAACTATTATCATAGTCATAGGAATCCTATTATCTGTTGCCTCTTCACTGCAAGTCTACCTCTTCTTCATAGTCTTTCCTCAATCATGCACACTGGTGCAAATCAGAGAGCTTAGAGTCACCACTCACCAAAAGTGAGATAATATTAGTATCATTTTCAAAATTATGACTTGCAGACACTTTGAAATGAAAGACATACAAAAAATTCTAACTCTTATAATTATGAGGAATATCACCTTGAAAATCATGACTCTATAACTAACCTAGAATTGAATTAGCAAGGAAATAAAGCAACTCAATTATACTCACTGATCATTTTTTTATTTTATGGACCCACCGGAGTTATCATCTTGTTGGTGACTCAGATGGGTCAAATGATATGATCAATAAAACACCAGACATTGTTTTAAAAGTTTAGAAAGATTTTCCCATCTCTATTCCCCACTAGAGTCACCATCTTGTTGGTGTTTGAAAAAATTGATGCTATCTAAAGCTACCAATATGCCTTGAGACTGATGTTAGGAGTGGCTAGCTCCAAGTATGGAAGCTCTACAAAAAAATTAGACCAACTATAGGGACAAGACTTCCCTCTACAATTTTGGCTTTGTAAAACCAAGGTGGGTGCTCCTAATCCAGACAACATACAACTCTTTACAACTCCTCAACATTCTGGATTATAACAATAGATCATGGTAAGAAAGTGCTAAATACTAACCATGCATTAATTGACTCTCTATTACCAAGTAGGACATACAACCAACAACCACAAAACAACTAGGAATTGAAAATAGTTTTGATGTATAAAGATGCAGGATATAGCCCAACACCTATCAACATGTATCTAAATAAAATTTACTAACCCTTGATCA
Source organism: Thuja plicata (assembly GCA_018584345.1). Lineage (NCBI taxonomy): Eukaryota > Viridiplantae > Streptophyta > Pinopsida > Cupressales > Cupressaceae > Thuja > Thuja plicata. Next base: position 2,038,515 of record MU226638.1, on the reverse strand, counting down.
GTGCCTTATTCATTGGGCAGATATCAAATGCAAATCCAGAAACATGAACCAACTACTATCAAATATTTAAAGACATAAACACAATCACTCTAGACCAACCACTACTTATAAGATCCTTTTGTAGACAAATCAAAATGAGTTCATGCCCTATCCAAAGCATGTTTCACTTGATCCTAGATCATGAATTGTGGAATAAACATATGCATAGGTAACCCTATGCAATGAATCAGAAAACCCAAAACTCATAAGATTGACACCAAGGAGAGACCTGTAACTGGAATAAGTATATTAAGTATGATGAATCATGTACATTCTCTAATCTTATCTTAAATTAACCACTTCAATAATATGATAAATATTACAAGAACTTTCTATTCTGTCTACATACAATATGATACAGTCTGCTATATTCCCTGGGACAAATCTTGGAAACCAAAAATTTCAAACACTTACAACCAAGATTGGAAAGGCGTAAGTAGGAAGATGAAAAACCCTAGGATAGGGTTTCAACAACTACCTAGAAAGTCATAAATTCAATCCTATTTCACTAAATCTGATCTTCTTCAAAAGATTACTGAAAGACTTGTTTGACGATCCACTTGCCAAGTTACAAAACAATGATTCAATCTCATTAATGTAGAGTACAATCACAACATGGACAAAAACATCCTAAAATATAAAGAAATAAGAGATCCAAGAAACCACCATATTGCTTTGAAGACATTTCATATCCATAGGGACATCCTAGCCAGTGAACGACACTATTAAGACTAACCACAACCCAAGAAAACCTTGAGCCAATCACCTGCAAGTCTGGGAACACACCAATATTGATAATATGTGCTGAGAAGCTCAAAAATTCAAAATATATGTTTGAATGGCTAGTCCTCTGGTACGAAACACATCCAACGGCCGAGATCGCAACCTTTTTGTAACTTTAAAACAAATTCATTGATGCACTTTAGTAATGCGGGCATAAAGTAAAAAGAAGTATTATTTTTGCCTGGTCAAACAACCTTGACGTCCATGTGGTATCATCTTATTCGGCCTTAGAACCACCTATCTTTCTTTACCCACACAGGCCCCACACTCCTCCTTTTTACTAACTAGACACGCGTCACCATTTCACGACCGCATGGTGGTTAACATCCTTGCAACTTCCCTTCATGTGGTAGTGCATCACCATCGAATCTCGATCTAGCCTTCACAATCCACTTCCATCTACCACCACATCTCACCCACTAATTACATCCACCTTCCATTCCATTCAACCACCTTGGTGACCTGTTCCACATAGAACCATCTCACTTGTTGGAACCTCATCATGTGTCTATCAAACCTGGCCCGCCACCTATCATACCTGCTTGTTACCTCCATGCTACCACATGATCCGACTGGATCTATGATGACTTGGAGTGTGTGATTGTGCCTTGTTACCACCTATCATCCTCATCCATGTCACCATTCAAGCATCTCTCACATATGGCCACCAAAATTTATCCATTTGTCCTCCAGTTGGAAACTACTTAACCGCAATGTTTCACAACCCGTCGGGAAACAGGCACTTTCCTTTCGGTAGTTAACAACTACGGGTTGGGATATAAAAACAATAAGGTACTTTACATCATGAAAAATGTGGGATAATAAACCTAAGGCATTTTCAACATAAAATAGACTAGCTAAGACTAGGGACCTTAGGAACTGATCTGAGTCCATAGGGGTAACATCTTAGGAACAAAACATGACCATACTACCTCTCTACAACTCAATGACATGGGAAGAAGGCTTAAAACACTCTGCAAACATAGAAAGGCCGCCATGAAAGCCCTACTTTTTACTCATTCCTAACAAAAGGCATCCCTCCCTCAATAGAACCTTTAGTTCTCATACCAAATGTTGTAAAAATGGTAAATAAATATTGCAATAATAACTTAAACTGATTATTTATGCAAATTTGAAACTAAATATTAACTTTTAATAATGTGATTGCAAACTTAAAACAAGAACTAGAAAACCATTGTACATAAAACACTAGATTTATGTGGAGAAATCATTTTGGGGAAAAAAAAATCAACAATTGAAATAGAGGCAAGTATATTAATAATCCAGTAAATAATATAACAAATTTTTTTTTCTCTATAGGCATATGTAGAAATACCTGACAACACCACGTTACGCTGGAAACTGAACAAGACTGAATGAATAACTCTATCTCAAGGCACCAATTTATAGGAATTTTTGAGGATGAATACCATTGTGGTATCATAAAAAAATATGAAACAAAATTACTTATTAAAACCTCATGGAAACCCACAAAAATATCCTCTTAAAACTATCATAAGGTATCTCTCATGCATGCCAACTGGTGTAAGGAATTGATCATACACCGTCATAAGTATTGTCATAGAATCTTATGACAGTTTTTCATAACTATCATAGATGCTCTTACATGCATCCAGATACCTAAAAAAAGAGGATTCTAAGAGGGGATGCCTATTTATTTTTTATTTTTCCAAAATTACAAATGGTAAAATTAATTTTTCCTTTATATGGTCTCTTTCATCATAGTTGGTTAAACAATTCAACCTCTTATAGGTAAATTACAAAAGATATTAGGAAAATAGAAAATTCAGGATTTAAAAGGGTGATGGTACCTAAATCCTAATAATATAAATTATTATTTTTATTTCCCCTTCTTTTTGTGAAAATAATATTTTTGTTGTTTTTCGAGAGGCCCCTAGATGTTGGGTTTATCTTCATTAGTATTTAAGAGGTGTAAATAAGAGTTTCATCCTAAGTATTGGTCATGTTATGTGGACCCAATTTTAGTGAGAATTTTAGGCCTTCCCCTCAAATTATGGGATGAAGAAATTTTATAGGATTTGGCTTGATATTTTGGGGAGCTTATTTTTGTTGATCCAATTATTGCCTTCAAGTAAAGATTAGTTGATGCTTAAATTTTTTTTATGATTAAGAAATTTGTAGAATTTCCCATAGATATTGGTATCAATTATAAACTTGGGGTTTGGTCTCAATATGTCAAATTTGAATCTACTCATTTTCTTGTTATCATTGCAAGAAAGTGTGTCATTGGGCTATGTATTTCCCTATTAAGGGAATGAAATATTCTAAGAAGACTTGAAGGAAAAATCTCATAGAGGCTCCTAAAAATAGTATGGTTGAGATGCATTGGGTTAAGGATCATATCCCCCTATCTTAGGGCTAAGTGGTGAGTCTACTAATTTTAGGCCCCTTATTTCTCTATAATGACATCCTTGATGTTCTTGAGGCTTCATTGAACATTCTAGTAGATATTCCTAAAGCTATGGGAGAATATTTTTTTCCTCAGAATAAGGTCTCCACTATTGATTCAACTTTTAATGATATTGTGGTCATGTATAACAATTATAAATAACCCTTTGTGATTCTTGAAGATGATTCATTTACAATGGTTAAACCTAAGAATGGTTGGTGATGGGGGATTCAAATACCCCATTGTGTAGAATGAGAAGAAAGAGGGGCTCAAATTATAGATGATAGCATATAGAATTCACTTCATCTAATTTATTTCTTGGGTCTCATGGACTTTAAATTTTAAGGAGCTTCCTTCACTTGGTCTAAAAGACATAATGGTGATGAGCTCATTCAAGTCAAGGTCGATCTATTAGAATTAAGGTAGCACACACAACTAAGAGGGGGTATAAATTAGTTGTGACCCAAAATCTCAAATCACCAACCAACTTATAAACTTAAATCTCAAATCTGAAAGAAAAACACGAATGAAATATCATAGCTTATTAATTAACACATAACACCAATATGTTTGATGCGGAAACCTATTAAAGAGAAAACCATAGTGGGGATCAAACCCACAAAATGAATGTACTCTGTTAGAAGCACTATACATTGTTAGGATTATTACAAATAGAAATGAACATGTACTTAGGCATAGTTCCTAGAGATCACTGCTCAAATACAACAAGGGCTTCAACCCCAATAAGTCTCACTACATTAAAAAAATCTCTCGTTACAATTCATAATGGAAAATAATTCATAACTTATGAACTAATAGATAACACCTAGATTATGCCAATACAATTCTAATGAAGCCCTTCAAATCTCTGTCTCAATTGTAGATTCTATGAATACCTCTTCACATTCACTCTTCCATACCATTCACACACTTCACGTTAAAAAATGATTACATATTTTGTATATTACATCAACTTTATTTTAACTAGGTCAGCTAGGGACCTAATTAAAAAATATTAATTCATTAGAGCTCAAAACACAATGCGATCTACTGAATGTCAGATAAGACATAACAATGATCAATAACAACATCATGCAAGATGCTCCAGATCCATAATGATGGAATGATCCTTCGTAATACACTACATCATCAAGTTGACCAAGAATAATAATAATAATAATAATAATAACAATAACACACCCCATGAAAATTAGAAAATCTGATCACATAACCCAATGTGATCCAACAACATGTGATATCAATAAGAACAAGTCTACCTTAGAATTAATGACTGTCTTCAGACTGTTAATTAGGAACATTAAACAAAAACCTCTTTCATTAAAGAAAATAACTTTCCAGCATCTAGACCATGAACTAATAAAGTTGAGGAATCATATCTACGTCCTGAACTCACCACCAGGTTAGCAACCAAGAATATTTCAAACCTAATCCATAGTTATCCAATAGCTACAATATTGTCTCTGACAACCAAAATACCAATCTCTAATAAATTCTTCATAGATCAATTAAATCATCATGTGAATCCTATAATTTTACATAGATCAACTGCATACATCAATGAAATCATTTGTATGTTCACATCATATGATAATCAATACAATAGTCGTACCAAAGTACTCTTCTCATTGAACATCTAAGGAGCACATAGAAACACTATCATCAATTGTAGGAATATATTGACATCAATGAAAAAACATTAATGTAAACACATATATGCACAATCTCCTCCTCTGTCATTGATGGTAACGTATGATGTGCTAATCATATCAATGTACAAAGAAACCATATCAATTGTACTACAAGAAATATCTACAATATGTCTTGCAATGTCTCTCTTACAAACCTTCTTAATCATTAAACAATCTCTCCACCTATACATATGTCTTGTTTTTCGCATAACTCTCTCTCCCCCTTTGGCATCAATGACAAAAGGCACATTTATGCACTAAGTCATAAAAGCCAAAAATATGAACATATGAATCATCATGATAACTAATCCCCCTGAGTAGTAGCCACTGAATACATCAACCTAAAATAATGATGATCTCTTTCAGTGCATTAGATTGATTCAAATCAATGCATCTCTAGCTTTGATTAGGAGGGGCGATTACCCCAAGCTCACCTGAGAGATACTCAAAAGTATCCTTTGGCAAGGACATTGTGAAAATATCTACAATCTACTTTATAGTAGATACATAATCTAATATGACTTCTTTGTCACTAACCTTGTCTCTCAATAATTGATATTTGATAGATATATGATTTGTTTGTGAATGTAACACAAGGTTCTATGAAATATTGATAACAATTGAATTGTCACAATAGATAGCAATAGGCTCATCAATACTTACTCTAGTATCTTTAAACATTTTCTTCATCCATATCACTTGTGTAGAATTAAAAAACAACAACAACAACAACAAATTCAACTTTAATGGTAGATTGTGAAATACAATTTTTCTTTTTACTTTCCCATGAAACCAATCTTTTTCACAAAAAGAATGCTCAATGACTTTTTTTTTTGTCATCCACATTACCTTCCCAATCCATATCAGTATAAGAATTCAATGTAAAATCATCATCCTTTCCATACCATAAGCCATAATCAATTATCCCTTTCAAATATTTGAATATCCTTTTGACATCAACAACATGTGATTCCTTCAGTTCTACTTGAAATCTTGCAATAATGCAAACAAAATTCATAATATCAGGTCTAATTTATGTCACGTAGAACAATCCATCAATCATTGATTTGTATCTTGTTTGATTTTATTTAGGTTAATCATCATCCTTATTCAATTTTCAATGAGTAATGATAGGAGTACCAAAAGGTTTTGAATCATCCACATAAAATTCAATAGTCAAAATATTATCTTGATAACCTTTTAAGTATAAGTTTCTATTAGCAGTACCTTTACTAAAACCAACTCAATAAAGATTTATCTAACCTTTCTTACCAATCTCTAGGTGCTTATTTCAATCCATATAATCCTTCCTTCCATATGAAAACCATTTCATCTTCATTGGTCAAAGGAAAACAATATGTTTTCTCAATGTAGACTTCCTCTTCCAACTCTGCATTGAAAAATATAGACTTAACATCCATGTGATATACCTTAAGATCATTGTAAGTATCATGTGCAAGAAAAATCCTAAAATCTTCAATTATAGAAATAGGAGAAAAAGGTCTCCTCAAAACCGATACCTTCCATCTGTGAGTATCCCTTGCAAATCAGTTTGGATTTATTCTGAACCACTTCACCTTCTTCAATAGATTATTTTTTTTTGAATTCCCATTTAGTACCGACCACATTTTATTCTTTAGATTTGGCAACAAGAATCCATGTCTTACTTTTCCCAATATGTTCCAACTCTTCTTCCATCGCTCTAACCAATCTTTCATATTTTCATGCTTCATCAACATCATTGGGTTCAATCTTAGAAATAAAAAAAATTTCATTTCTAACAATTCTTCCTCTAGTCTGAACACCTTGATTCCTATCACCATAAACTATTTTTCTAAATGATTTAAGTTTTCATACCTTGGAGTCTTCATGTTTTCATTTATAGAAGACTCTTTTGTTTCCACTTCTTCCTCATTTGTAACTTATTCATTTTTATCTATTGAACAATTATGATTTTTTTCTTGTACTATCTAATTGTATCCTTCATCATCTGATTCATATGTACAAGATGTGATTTGGTTATCATAATTCTCATCCCTTTTGACATTTGCACTTTCAGTTACTTTTTTCAGCCTTTTTTTTATAACATGTGTATGCTTTGATTTTTATATAATAACCAAGAAATATTCCCTCATCACTTCTAGGATCAAATTTTCGTAAGTCTTCATCTCTTTTGATACAACATTTCCTTCCGAAAATTCTAAATTTTTTCATTGTAGTTACATGACCATACTAATGTTGATAAGGTGTCTTACCAGTGCCTTTCTTGATTTTAAATCAGTTCAATGTATAGACTGTAGTGCTAAATTATTCTCTTTGATATATCTGTGGCACATCTCCTTTAATCATCATAGCTCTTGTAGTGTCTAAGATATTTCTATTTCTTCTCTCTGCAATGCAATTTTGTTGTTTGTTTCGTGAAGTAGAAATTTTCCTCTTTATTTGATGCTCTTCAAAAAAAGTGTTAAAATTGGTGGATGTAAAGTCTCCACCTATCTTTGATCTCAAATATTTCAGCTTTAGATCTATCTGAGTGTCAACCATAGCATTGAAAATATTGAATTTCAAAGGCTTCAGATTTATCTTTCAAAGTTGTAACCGGCATCTTTTTAGAATAATAATTAATGAATAAAATAAAATACTTGTCCCCATAATAGCTTCTAGTTCATGTAGGACCACATAATTCAGTATGCACCAAACCTAGCAATCCACTCGAAGAATAATTCTTTCTCTTTAAATCAAGATAGGCACTTTTTTCTAGGTGTGCTTCGTTATTTTTTATCTAATCCAATAATTTATTTCATCACATAGTCCATGTGTTATAATTTGTATCCTTTGTGTTATGTCCCAATCTTGGAACCACGTATACTCTATAATCTAGCATCCCTTACTTGTTTGGGACTTGAGGTTCTTATTTGAGCTCTAATTGGGTGGAACATAATGCCTAGGGCACCTTGTGCCCAAAAGATCAGGCACAGATTGGAACAAGGGTCATGTCTTATTGATTTAGCAGGATATATGGATCTACAGTTGGCTTTCTTGTTTTTAACACCTGAGATTTAATGAGATGCATATAAACACTCTGCCTCTCCTCATTTTGGTACGAATCATTATAAATATCTTCAATCATTGGCATTCATGATCAAGCATTCAAATTCAAGAAATCAAGGAAAGCATCCAAGCATTCAAGATCTAGACATCTTCTCAACCATTCAAGGTGTTCTTCTCCATGGATCAAGCTTCTTTACCTTACTCAATGTCTAGAAAAGGAGTGTTCTATCAAGTAAGGAGATACACCAACATCTACATATTTTTATTTTCAATCAAACATTATGGAAAACTATAATTTCTATCACGTGAGGTTTTATCTTTCATGATTTCCTTTTGGTTTCTGTTTTAAGTCAAAACTATTGCATCAACATATTTGATCACAATCAAGGAAGTGTTTTCATTACCAATGTATCACACATTCTATTTTTCATATCTTTAATCTTCTATATGACATTACACTATTATTTCTTTTATTTTATTTCAAGGAAGATTCCAAATAGGGGTTTCACTGAGGAAAACCCCTCTATCTAACCTTCTTCCTTGTTTTTCTATGTTCAAATATAGGTGGCATAGTTGTTGGGACTTGATTTGAAGAGTAGAGGATGTGTTAGAAGGACTACAATTGGATTAAGCAAAAACCCTTGGGTACATAATGCCACAGACTTCGTATTCCCAAGACATTATGTATCTTATAGATCACCTTCAAATTTAGTTTACATGTTGGTACAATTCCCAGGTCCCCATTTCAATTCATTCTAGCTTCCTGTTTATTTTTTGTCAATCTTTCTTTTCAAAAACTTTCTATATTTTCTTAATAATCCTTCTATTCATCATAATCTTATCATCATGTAATAGAATTCAAATCAGTTAAGAAACACTGACTCACTTAGATTATAAGTCCTACTTGAGCCTATTGAGATATCTTCCTTCCTATTTTTTATTAGGAAAAGGTGAACAATGAACATGTTGATAAGCTTCTTTTTCCTTATTGTACAAGATCTAATCTTTAAGTTTCTCGAATTTATATATCAATTGAGAGAATTATTGAAAACACTTCTATTTTTGCCCAAAATTTGCATTCAAATTCTTCTAGGAAACCTTTCATTCATTTATCACTCTTCAATACATAGGTCTTGCTGGTTTTGAAATAAACAGATTGGAAATCCTATGAGCTTGCCTACTCAATTATTGAATATAACAAGTGACTTGGACACCAAACAAGAGTGATCGATTATGATCCTCCTGTTAGAGATGTTAAAGAAATTAGGGCTTCGATTAAGGAATTTCAAATGTTGCAGAGTGATTTATGTCTTCTTCTCAGGTGAAAGGGTTGTAGTGGGGTGTTATGTTCATGTTTTGTTACCTTTTGGTCGCCTCTGTGGAGTCAAATTAGTTCGATAGGTCTTTGTGTCTTTTCTGGTTTGTTTTGTTTTTTAACACCTCAGGTCATATATCCCACATTACTTGTGCAGTGAAGTAACTTAAATTTTTTATACCTGAGACTGCAATAAGTTAAGTGTCGAAAGACATGCGCCTTTTGGTTGACAGTTTGTAAAGTGTTGTGGTTAGTGGCTGCCAACTGATAAAGAAGGTGGATAATTTTGTGGGCCCACACTTAGATGACAATTCCATGAGGTGACATGTGGCAGCAAGGTGTGATAGCGCAATCCTAGTCACGGTGGGTCCAGTTGGATCGCACAATGGTGTGAGTGTGACATGTGGCAGGTTTGACAAGTGGCGGGCCAGGTTGGTTAGACATGCGGTAGAGATCCTAGCAAGTAAGTTGGTACCACATGGAACAATCAACAAGATGGTTAGGTGGGACCAAAAATATGGATCAAGTTAGATGGTGACACGTGGTGGGGAATGGAAAAGGATCATGATAGATAGATTGAGATCCAACTGTGATTCACTACCACATGAATGAAAGATGAAAGGAAGATAAGAATTGTGGGGTAAAAAAATGCTTGACGCGTGTCCAAGGCTGGTAGTAAAGAGTGTGAGGCCTGCATAGTAAAAGAAAGACAGGTGGTTCTGAGGCCCAGTGGGATGTTTTCATGTGGATTTCAATGGATTTTGACCAAGAAAGGATAAATTTTGTTTTTACTTGGTACCCATATTAGTAAAGTTCATCGATGACCCTGTTTTAAAGTTGTGAAAGGGTTTTGATCTCGGTCATTGATGTGTTTAGCGCCAGAGGAATTAGCCGTTGTAATTATTTTTTAAAATTTTAAATATCTTTGCTTGTTTTATCATGGTGGCATGTTCTCAGACTTGCAAGGGAGTGGCTTGAGGTCTTCTTTTCCCATGGCTGTCTTAATGGCATCATTTGTGTGTCTAGGGATTCTCTCTGCGGGTCTGAATGCTTTCAATGCAGCATGGTTGTTTATGGATCTCTGATCTCACTTTCTATTTTTGGATGTTTCTGCCATACTATGAGTGTTCTACATTTATGTGATTGGATCTATGCTTGTAACTTGGAAGGTGGGTTTTTAGGATAGATCTTTTAATGATCTTATGGAGAAGGATCAACTTACAAGATAGGATTGCATTAATTACTAGGGAAGGATAGTTTTTGATAACCCTCTCCTAGGGTTTCCTCCTTCTACTTAAGGCTTTCCTTTCTCTATTTAAGGGGTTCCAGGATATTTGACCCTAAGTGTTGGCTCATAAGTTTGAGTTTCAGGGATATATTAGATTTGTATTAGACTGTAATTCATGATAAGATAGATACTTCTTGATCTTTTGCAAGTTATTGAATGGTGTGTTGACGGGGTTTTGCTTACCGGGTCCGCCAACAGTCATAAGTTGTCACTGGGTTTCGGGGAAATCGGCCAACTCCGCTTGCAAAGGTTGTCGGGGGGAAATAAATCCTCCAGGCCTTCGAGCACCTGGGTGTCAGGTCACGACGGTGCGGGGTTCAGTTGGGAGAGGTGACTATTTTTGAGGGGGATAGCTGGTTACTTCAACTCATTCTTCCGGAGATTCAGTATAGTAAGGGTTTCCCAGAGCATTCTACACTTAGAAAATAAAACGAAAAAGATCGTGCAGAGTTAGAAACATTTATCTAACTACAGTCATGCTGAAATGTCCGGAACATCAACAATACTCTGAAAGACTACACTAAATACCAAACAAATACACAACCATCAGTTAGCATTTTATCAGTAGCGGAAATAAAGAAGGTCGTTAATCTACTTTAACATATCAGAGTGAAGGACAGACAGAACATTAAAACATGAAATACCATTAACTCAGAAGCAGGGACGCTAACAACATCATTGCCAGGAATCCTTCCTTCTTCATTAATATTTAGTCCAGCAGGCACTAGTGCGTGATACAATGGGTGCTCCAGGGGAGCATCTAACTATCAAGAACAGAATAATGGAGCATTGAGCTCTGCACTTAAACTCAGGAATTAATTTTTCTATTTCTTATGGACAACAAAATCATCAATTTCGCTGACCCTTGGAAATGGGCTGATCTGCCTATTTATACAACTCTCTAACCCTAACCCTATTTTACTGTGCTTCAATAAAATATAATATCTGGGGGTCGGTAGTACCTACGCCACCCTACAAAAGGCCTAGAGATGGAATAGGTCTGCCATGTCAGAAGAAGAAGACAAGAATATACATCGGAAGAATCGGTCTTGAGAAGAGAGCCAGAGAAGAGAAAGTAGAAAGTAGGTCCTCCGGGGACCGAGGCTACATGCCTCATAAATGAAAAATACGGTGCCCTATCTCCAATGTGCCAGGTGTACCCTTGAATGGCACCTTGGGGAGACCACCCTGTCAGACACCAACTGCTGATCCAATGCCTCTTGATGTGGCCAACTACCCTCCGACAATCTTTATTAACCACCTCTGAAAATGACCGGTCGGCCTCGGGGTCCAGGACACGGATCACTTTAAAGAATACAAAATTTTGGATCTGGGACTCCGGGATCCGGGAACTTACATCCCCAAAAGAATAAATAATACTTAATGCTCAAGTTTCCCCGGTTCCCAGAGAACGCTCAAGGCTACTTATTATCGTTGAAGGCCTGAAGGAGGCAGAAAATGCCATCTTCATCTACTTTCTTTAGGCTGGCCCTTCTATGCCTGGCTACATCAACTAGTTCCCCCAGGTCTGGAACATTATTTTTGAACTCATCTGCCATCCTCGCGGTGTCATGGCCTTTAAGCACCGTTTCGGTTAGTTTTTCCATTTGGGCCCCATCTATCCCATCTGGGGATTAATACAGAGATGCCATCATTTCATCAAAATTATCCAAAACTGACTCCTCGGGGGTATAAGTATTTGTACTAAGGGGATCAACCCCAGAAGCTTTTATTACAAATGACTTATATAAATTGGAAGAATACTTCACTGTGTTTACCTTTTCCTGTAAGGACTCTACCAGTTGCTTGGTTACCTCCAATTGTAGGTCCAGTCTGGAGTGCTGAGCCCTTACAAAATCAAATGATTCCTCACCCAGAATTCCAGATTTGGAAATTATATCTTCCCCCAGGGTGAGGAGCTCTTCGAGCTCTGCCTTCCACGCTTGGTAATTCTCAGCGTCACTCTCCCATTGCTCAATTAGCGCTTCTGCCTGTTGAATAACCTGCCGGGCCATATATAGATCGGGGAGAGTAGACACCAGGAAATGTCAGGTGTTTCCTATCTATAGAATGACCCATTCATCTACTGCTTGGGCCTTCTTTTTCATTACTCGCAGGGAGTCTATGTTGCTCTGCGGTAATTCTTCTGATACGGAGGTCCCTGGAGGGGTGACATTGAGGGGTCGGGCCAGCTCGGCAAGCAACCCCATAAGGTTTGCATTCTTCTCTTTCTCAGCTTTGAGCCTCTAGGCCTCTTTTTCATATCGGGCTTTGACTACCCTTCCTACCTCCTTAAGCAAGTCTACCTCACCTTGCTTTCCTCTTTTACCCAGGGATACCTCTGCAACATTATAGTCTGTGGGGTCAGCGGTTTCTTCATCGGCATCTAGGGGAGGTGTTTCCATGACGGCAACTGTCTCTCCACCCAGCCTAGTTCACAAAGTATGAACAATTTGGGCCTTCTTTTCTTTTGGTGGGGCCTGAGCTAGGGCCATCATTTCGACCAGGGAGAGAGGGATCACTGGAGCGGATTGGGCTTTTCTTTTCCTATTTTCCACCAGCCATGGAGGTGGGAGAGGTGGCCTTCCTGTTAGATATTATTCTTCATATTCTCTCCCTGTGTCTGGTGGCGGCTGCTCCTTTTCAACATATACCTCATCTGTTCCTCTCCCTGCCGGAACCTCTTCTGTAGCAACATTCTTTTCAATTTCTATCTCCTTAGCCTGGTCCTGGATGTCAATCGATGGGTCTGGACCTTGGTTGGCTTCCTTGGTATTTCCTCTTCATGCTACTCTTCTTCTTCCTCATCTGTTGGTAGTAGGGGAGGTATCGGGCTGAGATTCAGAGTTTGGGCCGCTGTGATTACCTGCCTGAAGGTTGCTCCCGGGAGTGGCCCTTAGAACATGGCGGCTAGGGTTACGGTTGATCCCGAAGGTTCGAGTCTGGGTTCCCTAGCAGATGCTATCTGTTCACTTGGTGGTTTTTGGTCCACTCCCAGACCTTGCACTGCTTGAGCCCTGAAAACAATCTCCGGTTCTGGCCTCTTTTCTTCTTTTTGCTGCTCTTCTTGTTCTACAGCTTCTTGTTCCAGGTCTTCTGGGTCCACAGCCTCTTGTTCTTTCTCTGGGACTTTTGTCTCTTCTTGTGTATCGTCTCCTTCTAGATTTCCAAACTCATCAGCTGCAAATAAGTCAAACTCCTCTTCCAGAGGGGGACTGGCTGGGACCCCTGTCTATTCTTCTTCTTTTTCTTATTTCGGGGAACTAGAAGAAATGATCTCCACTTTTTTTGGGAGGGATTCCTTCGGCGCTGGCTCTACCTTGGGCTATTGGATATGCTTTCTCTTCCTCTGGGTGATTAAAGGTAGCCCCACATTGAAAATTTCCGTCGCTTCCAGGGGATCCACCCCAGTTGCCTTCACCATCAAGGCTGCCAGTGATGGGGAGGAAGGGGGACGAATCAGGCCGGCCATGAGTGGGGGCATAGCCAGCCTCGTTATTAACTGCTCCCTCATTTGTTGGGAGGCTACCACATACTACTTAATTTGTTCTTGTATGGGGAATTTCTATGTGGGGGGGGTTGTATCTATCCCCTTTCCTTTGTCTGCGCCTTGTGCAGAAGTCCCAGGCCCCAGAGTCAATCTTGGTACCGGCTGTGGTGTTGGTTTTGGTACCAGTCGGGGAGCTTGGCACATACTCCTGGGGCACACCCTCTTGAAATAAGCGTGACTTCACTTGACTACTTCCCGAGTGAAGTCCTCAATCATGGGCCCCTCCTAGGTGGCCCAATTCATTTCCGGCAGTGGCATTTTGTCAATCCCCTTTTCTTTGTACTGGGGATCTGCGGTGGGGGCGGTGTCTGAGAAACCTGCCGGGAACCTTCGGAGCTTTAGTTCCTGCATCATTTCGGCCATCATTCTATCATAGTGCCAGCTGTGCACATCCAAGTTATTCTGGTAATTGACCCAGAAGTCTTCTATGTGTACATGGTGGGGCTCTGAAGCCCGGGGCAGTGCCGTTACAATTCTGCCATGCGGATCAAAATTTCTCTGCACCAGATAGAATTCTTGCAAGTTATAACATTTTAACTCATTGTTTGCCTCCCTCGCGGTGGCTAGACTGCAGGTGTAGTTCCCAAAGGAGATTGGGAACGAGACGTTTGGGACCTTCTTGTGGGCCAAGAAGGTATGCAGTTCCATCATTTGCCAGCAACATTCCAGTAGCACGATCTTGTCCCCATAATGCTTGGGCAACAAGTAGGGTTTCCCGAAGAAGCCGGCAACCCTAATGTATGTAAGCTATTAGAATTGGATATAGTAGTGCCCATAACTACTAACCAATTTCATCGCCTTAGTGGATAGGCGGTATCCAACATCCCGGGTGGGTGTGAGCAGATGGTAGTAAACGAAGGAATCATTTACCTGGCAGTAACTTGGGAAGCTGGCCTCCCATTGAATCTGTGGGAAATGGTCCCACGGTGCTTTTTGTCCCAGGTCAATCCCAAGAATGCCATCAGTAAGAAGGCCATTGGAGTGGGGCCTCTGTTGGGCCAAAGCCCAGAAAACATAGGAAGTCATGTAGAACTTCTTCTCGTTCAACTGCTGGAACTGGGAGTCGACATGATTAGAGATTATTGTTGCCCAGTCAAAGAATTCTCCCTTAGTGGAGATGCCCAGGAGAAAATAGTACATCCATTTTGCAAATTCCTGGGCAGAGGGTTTCCCAAAGACCCGGGCAAGTGCTATCATCTCCATCTGGATGCTCTCCTTGAATTCAGAGCGAGGGATATCTATCTTCATTCTCTTTGGGTCTCTCTTCGGGACCTTGAGCCAGTTGGTGTTCATGTACACCCGGGTAGCATCCTCCAGTTGATTGATTTGTTTCAAGGCTTCAGTCCTTGTAACCACCATGGACCTATCAAATTGTGGGATGCTTAGGCCTGCTTGGAAAGTGACTGGGTCGAGGGACACCAGTGGAGTGGGGAATCCCGTGGGCTCTGCAGCTGCGAGCATGACAGCCCAGATAGAAGAGTTGTAGTTGGCTGCCAATGCTAAGATAAGTTCCATGGATTGCATGGAGCATGGGAAGCAAGC
The DNA here is from genome assembly GCA_018584345.1 of Thuja plicata. Lineage (NCBI taxonomy): Eukaryota > Viridiplantae > Streptophyta > Pinopsida > Cupressales > Cupressaceae > Thuja > Thuja plicata. The sequence goes on along the minus strand of MU226638.1, from coordinate 2,022,807 downwards.
TGCCCAGAGGATTCTGGAACCCCCGACGTTGATTGCTAGTTTTTCTCCAGCCTGTCGCTGGATGTGCATTACCTTTACCAGAGCCTGCATTTCTGCCCAAGTTCCGACATTGGTGTTGGTCATTAATTTTACTTTGGACTCAATCTTTGAGCCCATAATCTCATTATCCTGCACAAACTTCATGGTGAGGGGTAGCTTTGCCAGGGCCTTCTCTATTTTTGACTTTGCTGTTGCCCTAGTCTCGATTGTGGTTGGTAATTCTAGACTTTCAGGAGGAGATGATGCAGACACTTCAGACATGTTTGGAAGATGAAGTCCGGACCTGTGAGACAAAGCGACCGTCAGAACATATTTATCAAAATAGTTACTCCGAGGTCTGGGAAATCTTACCACCGTGATGTTTACCTTTTCTGAAAAGTTAGTTTTATGCAAAGATACCCGAAAAGCAAAACACATCATGAACTTTAAGAATCTTTATTACATGTCTGGGTCCAGGGATTTTATCACACTTGGTAAGGACAATGGATGTGTGGTGGTAAAAAGGCCTGAAGCCCAGAGAAATGACCGTTAACAAGGAAGAAAGTGAAGGTAGGTCCACGTGGGCGCCATGTGCATTGGCATTAAATAGATGTGATGGCAATGACGGTGGAGCCAACTATTCGAACGCCCAAAAAGGGAAAGCCACTTGGCTAGAAGTAATTGCACGCATGGGAAATAAATGAAGCTCTGACAGCCTTGATGGAGGAGAGAGAAAACTACCTATTTGAAACTGGCTGAGAGCCGAGTTTCAAACAGGTGGTCTTCTACCTTGAAGCAAGCTTGGCGGCAAAAAACCAGAAGCAAGGGTGACTCGACCAGCTCGTCGAGCCACCCAGAAGGATAGACATAGAGCCAAAGGATATATACATGGAATGGAGGAGATATACAAGGGTTATCTACAGGTATGCACATATATACATGAATATACACACGGGATGACTCCCACAGGAAAACCAGACAAGGCAGAAACAAATATGTACAACCATTTACATTATCTATGCAATTTACAGACTTTACAGACAAACAACCTCTGCACAGAAGGCAGACAACCTTCTGGCAAAGCCGACCCACCAACGGGCGGCAAGACCCAAAGGCAAAAGAACAAACACGACAGAGAAACGACACAAAACAAAAATAAAACCAGGCAAAGCCAAGGAAAAAATAGAAAACGGAAGCAAAATAGAGAAGAGGAAAGGAGAAACACCAACCTAAAAATGCAGAAGGCGGAGGAAAGGAGGGATTACCGAGAGAACTTTGTAACAACTCGAGTCATTAGGCTATCAAAATCACCACCACAAAGCACTTGCATATGTCTGAGAACAACAGAAGGTGTCAAGCTTTGATTATCAGAAATCCTCTGTAAATGCTCTGCTAATCGCTTTGAAAATGCTCTATTTTGCTCTAAGTGCTCGAAGGTTTTAATCGCGGTAAGTGTGAAAATGACAAGTAATTCTATTTATATCCACGGTAAAAGTAATCCTCCTCCCTCCAGAAATCTCAGGTCAGGCGAAACCTCCAGACTCTGGACCCGAGGATTCCTTACGATGATATTCTTAGGAACATCATAGCAAAGAATCCCGGAGTCCGGAATCCGGTCTCTGACAAAAGACAACCTCCGGGACCAGAATCCCAGAGGAGAAAACCAAACCAAGAAAACAACACACACCGAGGAAGAAAACCCCAGAGAAAGAAAGCAAAAGGAAAAGGAAGACAAGGCAAAGCCGCAGCAAAAAGCAAAGCAAAAGAAAGTAGAAAAAAGAAAAAAAAAGGGGGGACCCAACATTTTTCACACAAAATGTAGGGACGGGGATGCAGAGAATAACAAATGGTGACTATCTAGGACAAATGCCTTAGCGCATTTGAGAACCATAGAACCTCTGGTTAGCACAACCAGAATAAATCCACCTCCCAAAGCATTTGACAAGTAGAGAGCAGCATATCCAAGAGAACCCGACCACACAGGAGTCAGTCCGTAGCCTTTCATCAGTGGTGTCATGTGTACTTTGGAAGGAAATCAAGCCGATGACCTCTGGGAGGAATAGAGAAGTGGTACTAATTACGTTGAATCAGTCATCAATTTGATTGCTTCCCCCCGGAGATCGGAGTTTCATCCCGCTTTTCCTCTTACTATTTTGTTTTTTTCTAGGTGGGGAAGGCGGTACTTCTTTCACCATTGAGCCTAAGCTTAGCTAAATTCAAATGGCGGTACTTCTTTCACCTATCCACCTATATTTAGATATTTGGAGAGAAGATAAAACTCCAGACCCAGAAGGAATTTCTTTGGATTTTCAGACGTGGACTAACCAACCAGTGCAGCTGATCTACCCTTGACGTGTCCGATTACTTGTTCCTTATATTATTATTGTTCACTGGTTGCCAGACTCCTGGAGACAACACCCAATGGAGACTGCTCGAAAATGTGCCATAACCTGCAAAACAATCCTGGAGACCGGGTTGATTCCACCGTGATAAAGATAGATTCTAAAGTTCACCATGCCGGAGGCATTGCACCAGAGGCCAAAGTTATGTGAAGCAATCCACTTCCTACAAGATGGAACAAAACGCCAGGACCAAAAGAGCCGAAAGAGAAAACAAAGGCAACAAAAGCAAAAAGGGGAAGACTGCCCCGGAGGATAGCCGACAAGACTATTTACAAGGGGATATTTACACAGAATATAATTTCGGACAAACTTACCCTTATTCAAAGTAATGTTTGAGAAACTGCCCATTAACAGGCAATGCGACAGGTTCTCCAATCAAGGTGTTAAGGCGGTAAGTATTTGCCCCGCAGATTTATGAAATTAAGTATGGTCTAAGCTAGAGCCGTTGGAACTTGGTGTGCTTTCCCTTATTCTCCCGGGCCTTTACCCACAACAAGACCAGGTCCAAAATCTGAAAAGCCTTATATTGGGCTCTTCTGTCAAACCACCTTTTTACTACTGCTTGGTGACATGCAAAATGTTCAAGGGCTGCGTCTCGTTGTTCCTCCATTCACACTAGATTCAGGAGCTGAACCTCCACAATGTTGTCCCTATTGTTGAATTCCTGCATAAACTGTAAAACTGGGATCTGTAAGTTGACTGGGAATACAGGGTTCTGACCATAAAGTAGGTGGAATGGGGATGTCCCCAGGGCGGCCTTAATACAAATACAATCCGCCCAGAGGGTGAATTTCAGTTTTTGGTGCCAATCCCGGGGATTTTTTTCTAACAAATGTTTGATCACCTCAAGCAGATTCTTATTTGTTGATTCAGCAACGCCATTCCCCTGGGGGTAATAGTTGTTGGAGAACTTCAGTGTGATCTTTCTATTGTAGGTCCATTCTAGTAATTGCGCCGAAGAAAATGTTGGATCATTGTCACATACTAAAGAAAAGGACATTCCAAACTGTGTGATAATGTTTTCTTCCAAGAACTTGATAACTACGTCTGCCGTATTGTTTTTGCAAGGAATAGCCTCAGACCATTGAGTGCAGTAATCAGTAGCAGTCAGAATGTATTGGTGGTTGGCAGATGAGTTGGGGTTGATCTCCCTGATGAAGTCAAATGCCCACTGGGCAAAGGTCTAGCCTCGTAGACTGGTTGCAGAGGCATGGCTGGGTTATGCCCACGATGTGCTGCAGTTTGACAAGTATGGCATCTCCTAACATGAGCGTAGACGTCTTTAAATACACAGGGCCAATAATATCTAGCCCGAAGTATCTGATGGGTAGTGGCGTCAGCTGAACCATGCTCGGTTCCAAACTGTCCATGGAATTCATCAATTATTTTCACAGCTTGGTCCCTGTCGATGCACCAGAGGTATACTCCCTCGTAGTTTTGACAGTAAAGCGCAAAATTTTTAATCATGAAATGGGTGCTTTTCATCCGCAAGGCATGGCGTTTGTGGGGAGGTAATCCCTCTGGCCATTTTTTATTTCATAGCAAGTACACCAGATCGGTATACCACGGGTCTTGGGTAATGGACTCCACCGCATAAGTTTGACATTCTATGTGGGGAGTCTCTTCTGCCATTGTTCGACTTAGTCCCTGGGCTCAGACTATTTTCATGGGCTGTATCTCTAAGTCATATTCCTGGAGGATGGCCATCCATTTCCCCTGTCTCTCACCCAATTCACTCTGCATCAGCAGAGATTTGACAGCCTAGTCTGGGATGATAGCATGCACTTTTCTCTAGAGTATATAATGCCAGAATTTCTTCACGGCGCGAACTAGAGAAAAGGCCTATTTTTCCAGTGATGAATACTGAACTTCGGCGTTCTTAAAGGGGGAAATCATGAAAGCAATTGGTCGTTCCTCCCCTTTAACCTTTTGGGTCAGTACTGCTGCGGCAGAATGCGGCGAAGCAAACGAGTATATGCAAAATAGGAGGGAATAGTCTGGGCTAGCCAGGACAGGTGCCTCCGTTATGGTCTGTTTGATCTGGGTGAACGCCCACTTTGCTTCAGGGCTCCACTCAATTTTGGTATCCTTTTTCATCATTTTGTTGAGTGGTTTGACTATTTCTGTGAATCCCGTGATGAATCGTCGCACGAAGTTAATTTTTCTGAAGAAGGATCACTTTTATTTCTTGCTACCAAGCATCTGTAAGTTCAGTAATGCTTCGACTCTATCAGGGTCTATGGATATTCCCTTCTCAGAGATGATATGCCAGAGCAACTTCCCTTCGGTGACCCCGAATATGCACTTCTTGGGGTTGAGGGATATTCCATACCGGCGACATCTCTCGCAGATCTGAGCGAGGTGGGTGGCATGATCATGCCTGTCCCAGGAGAAGACGGTCAAATAATCCATGTAGATGATTATGCATCGATTCACAAGGCCCTCGAATGCAATGTCCATGGCCTTTTGAAATGTATCCCCTATATTGATCAAACCGAAGGGCATTCTTCTGTACGCAAACATTCCCCACTTGGTGGTAAACACTGTTTTCTCTCTGTCTTCATACTTGACCATGACCTGGTTGTATCCTGAGTATCCATCCAAGAAAGACATCATCTGAGATCTATTCACTATTTTCAACACCTCGTCCAACAAGGGGAGAGGGTGATTATCTTTTTTGGATGCCTTGTTCAAATTCTAGAAATCGACACAAAGGCGGATCTCACCGTTCTTTTTTCGCACATGGACTAGGTTGGCAACCCACGTAGTGTGCCGGATTGGGAAGATTATCCGGGTTGAAAATAGTTTTTCTACCTCTTGAGGAATCAGAGGCTCGATCAGGGGGTTGACCAGCCTTTGCTTTTTCCGAAAGGGCTTAGCATTAGGCTTCAGGGGAATAGTGTGGGTTATGATGGATGTGTCATATGTCTTTAAGTCTTCATAACCCCAGGTGATTACATCGATGTATTCTCAGAGAACCGTGAGAATCTTCTCCTTTTTCTCAGGGGAGCAGGAGGTACCGATGTGGATGATCTTTTCTTCACCGGGCTGGCCGATGTTAATTTTTTCAAAATTTCCTCCCTCAGAGGAGGATGACACCTTCTCACGGGCCCGAGGGTCTGAGTCAAAGATTCATTCTAATGCAACCATCCCCTTAAGGATGGTTTTGGTGGGCAAGTCCATGATCCCATCATCTTCATTACTTTGCCTCGTATCATCGTGGTCTCGTTCTTCCACTATCTGATCTTCAAAGACGCCAACATTCGCCATGAAGGCCAAGATATGTTGATCATCCTCAAAAACCTGAAAGTGAGTGACATTGTCTGGGATGGAGGGGGTGGGGACCATCTCAACTAAAAATCTTCAGAGTCGTGAGCCGGCCATCGGCTCAAGTGTGCCGGCAGAAACGGCTAGGGCATCCAGAACATAGTTCCACCGCCAGGGAATGAGATCAATGCCAAAGGCATCAAAATCCTTGATAAGGCTCCACGCCCGGTTGCAGTATGCGGCTAGCCTTTTATCATGACATGTATATTGACTCCGAACTTGTTTAACAACCAACTCTGAATCACCCAGAGCCCGGAGGTGGGTGATACCCTTCCGTAGTGCGAATAGGAGTCCAAGGACCAAAGCCTTGTACTTCGTGACATTGTTCATATAGTTGAACTGTAGCCTATAGGACACGAAGAAGGATTTCCCTCGCGGGTTGATTAATTCTACCCCGGCCCCACAGCCTTGTTTGGATCGGGATCCATCGAACTTAAGGGTCCATAAGTCATTGTTTGTAATCTGGGGCTGGGGACGGGGGGTTTCCTTTGGATTATCACTGGGAAACTTGGGGATTTTCTCCCAGACTAGTGGCATGGCAGTAGGATTTACCTCCGGAGGTGTTTGGACTTGGGTACTTGGTCCGGGAGAATCAGTTGTGTGCTCTTTTCGGAAGGTATCAAGTTTTCGGGTAGCAATCGATAGACATGGTTCACACTCGTGCTCTGAATGTTTTTGGTAATGTACTCGGCACCAAGTGCCGAACAAGAGTGTGGCAAGGGTCGCTGTGGGGCCCTGAGAGTTAACTTCAAATCTCACCTTTTCTTCTAAGTCTTGTGCTCTTTGCAACACTATAGGATCCTCTCCGGGGATGAAATCAAATGTTAAGATTTCAAGAGGTCGATACACCCCCAGAGAAGACTCAAAGAAAAGGACTTCATTGACCCTCCCAACTTTGGTAAGGGCCTGTTTCATCCGGGGTTCACTTTCGACCCGGATCTGATTTTGATCTGAAGTCGGTCAAAAAATATCCATTGAAGGACTTAGACCAATTCTGACTTAGTAACATCCCGTAGGTCTCTGGGATGTCCACCACTTGGATGTCAATGATGCTGGCTATCCTGGGGTCCTGGATAAGATGTATCCTGACATTCTTCAATTCCCCCACCATTTTCATAGCAGTCTTATCCAGCTGGATTACTGCGCCATTAGACGGGGTGGGGTTTAATCCGAGCTTCTGACAAATGGACAAGGGCATGATGTTACCCGAAGCTCCAGAGTCTACTAAGCAGTTGTGTATATTTTTGCCATAAATGTTCAGGCCTAGTAGGAAGGGAGGATCCTCATTGCTTCCTCAGAAGATAGCCACATTAGCATCTTCGAAGGAGACAGTCTTGGGAGGGTGGCTAACTACTTCCGAGTTCCCTAAGAGCTTTAGAAGGGACTTCTTCTACTCGGGACAATTTAAAAAAACCTCCATCAAGGTCATGGAGGTGGTGGTCTACTCTAACGCCTTTGTGATGTCGAATCTTCCTCCCGAGAACTGGTGGTTTTCCTCCATAGGATCTTTTGCTTGGTTAGAGCTAGGACCTTTTGGAGGTACGGGTCGATCAGTTGCGTTATTCTGGGGAGGAGGATTATCTTTGACAGGAGGTGTAGGCATGAAAGCTGGTCCTTTACCAACCTGACTCTGAGTGTTGTATGGAGATTACGGGTTAGTAAAGGCATTGGCCTCAAAGGGTGGAATGAATTCATCAAAGAATCCCTATAGTTCAGATTCTTCTTCATCTTCTCTGGAAGTTCCGAAGAAGATGGTATCACAGGTGAAGGTACTATGGGTTGTTTCCTGGACAGGAGGCTCTGGAGGGGTAGTATCATGTGACTGCTGCCTGTCCAGCTGGGAGATCATAATGACTTTCTCTAAAGTGGCATAATTCACTTCATTGTGCGAACTTGTATCGCGCAGCCGACACCAATTAGTCATGGGCTAAAAGTCTATGACTGGTGTAAAATGGGATGGTCTAGCACCATTGTGGTTGGTGTTTTGGTTCAGAGGCGGGCCTCTAGTGTTAGCGTTATTATTCCACTGTTGTTGGTTGGGCCTAGGCCCATTTTTGAAGTTTCTTCCCTCGGCGTTATTATTTCGTTGGCCGGAGAAGATATTCCCTCTCTAGGAATTTGAGGTTTGGGGTGCGTAAGACCCCGCCTTCAGCTGACCCATGTCCATAGTCAAAGTGGACAGCATCCGCCGGAGGGATTCAACCTCGGTGGTCAACTGAGTGTTAGCGTCACAATGGGATGGTTGTGGCTGTTGTTGGCTTCTCAGGAAGGCAGCAGGATTAGCCAGAGTCGAGGGTGGCAATCCTCCAGCCGCGGACGACTAGAAGAATGGCACTCCGGACGGTTGTGGTTGAGTCTGTTGTGTCTGTTGGGGCTGATTCCAAGGGAAGACTTCCAGACCTGGTGTCATCTGGGTCTGGGCTGGGTAAACATATCATGCCTGTTGGTTTATCAAAGGTGGCGGGGGATTCACCGCCATCGAGGGGGCACCTATTGCTAGATTGAAATTGTATCCACCGGCATATACGGTTCCACCGGGGATCATATTGACGAGTGTGTTCTGCCCAATCCCGCCCGAGGATTTATTGAGACCACGAGACAGCTCTAAGGTCAGGTTGTAGACTTTTGCCAAAGTATCCCGGTCGCCTGGGGCAGTTGTTCTCCAAAGGAGGGTGGCAACAAAAGGGTCCATCGCGTTGAGATATGTCTATATGGTTACATCTGGAGATGGGACAAAAGGGCCCGTGCATCGCTTTAGGGTATGCTGGAACCTATGGTTGAATGCTGCAAGAGGTTCATTGGGTTCCTTCCTGATGGAGATGAACTGGTTGTGGGACCAAGCTGGGTCCACATGCACGCGAAAGGTAGCCAAGAAGGCATCCTCCATATCCTGCCAAGTGTTGATGGAGTTGGCAGGTAAGTTTAGGTACCAGTTCAACTCGCTTTGCCCTAAGGACAGGGGGAACATGCGGGTCACAACATCCTCATGCTGGATCTGGTGTCGATTCATGGCATCTTTGTATGCCTGTAAATGTTCTTCGACGGTTCGTGAGCCTATGTGCTCATATCGCGGGCAAATCTTCTCTGGGTGGGAGGGTAAGTCGTTGATTGCACCCGAAAAAGTGCCCATTGGGGACCCAGTGTTCCCGAAATATGCAGCCATTTGGGGAACTATATGTTGGGTATTTTGGGTACTAGTTCCTGGGACTGTCTAGGGAGTTTGGGTGTTTGGAGATATGGTAGATCCCCAGATAACAGTGGCTGGTAGTACTTTTGATGTCCGCTTATTTCGAGCAGGAGGTTCAAGTTTGACAAACCTTTCAGGATTCGGGGTAGACCTAAGGAGTCTTTCAAATTTAGCTGGGGAAAAGGACCCAATTCCACTAAAGGCTTGTCTCCTAAAATTATAACTCGGGGAACCCTCAGGTGTAAAATCAGAATCTCTGGGAGGGGATGAGTTCATGCCCTCCTTCTAGTGCCAGTTTTTGTTGACGGGGTTTTGCTGACCGGGTCCGCCAACAGTCATAAGTTGTCACCGGGTTCCAGGGAAATCGGCCAATTCCACCTGCAAAGGTTGTCCGGGGGAAATAAATCCTCCAGGCCTTCAAGCACCTGGGTGTCGGGTCACGACGGTGCGGGGCTCGGTTGGGAGATGTGACTATTTTCGAGGGGGATAGCTGGTTACTTCAACTCATTCTTCTAGAGATTCAGTACAGTAAGGGTTTCCCAGAGCATTCTACACTTAGAAAATAAAATGAAAAAAGATCCTGTAGAGTTAGAAACATTTATCTAACTACAGTCATGCTGAAATGTCTGGAACATCAACAATACTCTGAAAGACTACACTAAATACCGAAGAAATACACAACCATCAGTTAGCATTTTATCAGTAGTGGAAATAAAGAAGGTCGTTAATCTACTTTAACATATCAGAGTGAAGGATAGACAGAACATTAAAACATGAAATACCATTAAATCAGAAGCAGGGACGCTAACAACATCATTGCCAGGAATCCTTCATTCTTCATTAATATTTAGTCTAGCAAGCACTGGTGCGTGATACAATGGGTGCTCCAGGGGAGCATCTAACTATCAAGAAAAGAACAATGGAGCATTGAGCTCTGCACTTAAACTCAGGAATTACTTTTGCTATTTCTTATGGACAAAAAAATCATCAATTTCGCCGACCCTTGGAAATGGGCCAATTTGCCTATTTATACAACTCTCTAACCCTAACCCTATTTTACTGTGCTTCAATAAAATATAATATCTAGGGGCCGGTACTACCTGTGCCACCCTACAAAAGGCCTGGAGATGAAATAGGTCTGCCATGTCAGAAGAAGAAGACAAGAATATACATCAGAAGAATCGGTCTCGAGAAGAGAGCCAGAGAAGAGAAAGTAAAAAGTAGGTCCCCCGGGGACCGAGGCTACATGCCTCATAAATGGGAAATGCGGTGCCCTATCTCCAATGTGCCAGGTGTACCCTTGAATGGTGCCTTGGGGAGACCACCCTGTCAGACACCAACTGCCGATCCAATTCCTCTTGATGTGGCCAACTACCCTCCGACAGTCTTTATTAACCACCTCTGAAAATGACCGTTCGGCCTCGGGGATCGGGACACAGATCACTTTAAAGAATACAAAATTTTGGATCCGGGACTCTGGGATCTGGGAAATTACGTCCCAAAAAGAATAAAGAATACTTAATTCTCAAGTTTCCCCAGTTCCCGGAGAACGCTCAAGGCTACTTATTATCGTTGAAGGCCTGAAGGAGGCAGAAAATGCCATCTTCATCTACTTTCTTCAGGCTGGCCCTTCTATGCCTGGCTACATCAACTAGTTCCCCGTGGTCTGGAATATTATTTCTGAACTCATCTACCATCCTCATGACGTCATGGCCTTTAAGCACCGTTTCGGTTAGTTTTTCCATTTGGGCCCCATCTATCCCCTCCGAGGATTGATACCGAGATGCCATCATTTCATCAAAATTCTTCAAAACTGACTCCTCGGGGGTATAAGTATCTGTACTAAGGGGATCAACCCCGGAAGCTTTTATTACAAATGACTTATACAAATTGGAAGAATACTTCACTGTGTTTACCTTTTCCTGTAAGGACTCTACCAGTTGCTTGGTTACCTCCAATGTGAGGTCCAGTCTAGAGTGCTGAGCCCTTACGAAATCAAATGATTCCTCACCTAGAATTTTAGATTCAAAAATTATATCTTCCCCCAAGGTGAGGAGCTCTTCGAGCTCTGCCTTCCACGCCTGGTAATTCTCGACATCACTCTCCCATTGCTCAATTAGCACTTCTGCCTGGTGAATAACCTACCAGGCCATATATAGATTGGGGAGAATAAACACCAGGAAACGCCGGGTGTTTCCTATCTATAGAATGACCCATTCGTCTACTGCTTGGGCCTTCTTTTTCATTACTCGCAGGGAGTCTATGTCGCTCTACGGTAATTCTTCTGATGCGGAGGTCCCTTGAGGGGCGGCATTGAGGGGTCGGGCCAGCTCGGCAAGCAAGCCCATAAGGTTTGCATTCTTTTCTTTCTCAGCTTTGAGCCTCTGGGCCTCTTTTTCATACCGGGCTTTGACTCCCCTTGCTGCCTCCTTAAGCAAATCTACCTCGCCTTGCTTTCCTCTTTTACCCAGGGATACCTCTGCAACATTGTAGTCTGTGGGGTCAGCAGTTGCTTTATCGGCGTCTGGGGGAGGTGTTTCCATGATGGCAACTATCTCTCCACCCGGCCCAGTTCGCAGAGTATGAACGGTCTGGTTCTTCTTTACTTTTGGTGGGGCCTGAGCTAGGGCCATCATTTCAGCTAGGGAGAGAGGGATCACTGGAGCAGATTAGAATTTTATTTTCCTGTTTTCCACCAGCCATGGAGGTGGGAGAGGTGGCCTTCTTGCCAGATTTTGTTCTTCGGATTCTCTCTTGGTGTCCGGTGGTGGCTGCTCCTTTTCAACATATACCTCATCTGTTCGTCTCCTTGCCGGAACCTCTTTTGCAGCAACATTCTTTTCAATTTCTATCTTCTCAGCCTAGTCCTGGATGTCAATCGATGGGTCTGGACCCTGGTCGGCTTCCTCGAGAATTTCCTCTTCATGCTGCTCTTCTTCTTCCTCATCTGTTGGCAGTAGGGGAGGTATCAGGATGAGATTCAGAGTTTGGGCTGCTGTGATTACCTGCCCGAAGGTTGCTCCCGGGAGTGGCCCTTGGAACATGGCGGCTAGGGTTACGGTTGATCCCGAAGGTCCAGGTCTGGGTTCCCTAGCGGATTCCATCTGTTCACTTGGTGGTTGTTGGTCCACTCCCGGACCTTGCACTACTTGAGCCCCAGAAAAAATCTCTAGTTCTAGCCTCTTTTCTTTTGTTTGCTGCTCTTCTTGTTCTGCAGCTTCTTGTTCCAGGTCTTCTAGGTCCACAGCCTCTTGTTCTTTCTCTGGGAATTCTGTCTCTGCTTGTGTATTGTCCCCTTGCAGATTTCCAAACTCATCAGCTGCAAATAAGTCAAACTCCTCTTCCAGAGGGGGACTGGCTAGGACCCCTGTCTGTTCTTCTTCTTTTTCTGGTTCCGGGGAACTAGAAGAAAGGATCTCCACTTCTTTTGGGAGGGATGCCTTCGGTGCTGGCTCTGCCTTAGGCTGTTGGATATGCTTTCTCTTCCTTCAGGTGATTAAAGGCGGCCCCGCATCAACAATTACCGCCACTTCCAGGGGATCCACCCTAGTTGCCTTCACCATCAAGGCTGCCAGCGACGGGAGGAAGGGGGACGAATCAGTCCGGCCATGAGTGGGGGTGTAGCTAGCCTCGTTATTAACTGCTCCCTCATTTGCTGGGAGGCTGCCATAGACTGCTTAATTTGTTCTTGTATGGGGACTTGCTGCGCGGGGGGGGGGGTTGTATCTATCCCCTTTCCTTTATCTGCATCTTGTGCAGAAGTCCCGGCCCCCGGAGTCAATCTTGGTACCGGCTGTGGTGTTGGTTTTGGTACCAGTCAGGGAGCTTGGCGCATACTCCCAGGGCACACCCTCTTGAAATAAGTGTGACTTTTCTCGACTACTTCCCGAGTGAAGTCCTCAATCATGGGCCCCTCCTGGGTGGCCCAATTCATTGCCGGCAGTGGCATTTTTTCAATCCCCTTTTCTTTGTACTGGGGATCTGCGGTGGGGGCGGTGTCTGAGAAATCTACTGGGAACCTCTGGAGCTTTAGTTCCTGCATCATTTTGGCCATCATTCTATCATAGTGCCAGCTGCGCACATCCACGTCATCCTAGAAATCAGCCTAGAAGTCTTCCATGTGTACATGGTGGGGCTCTGAAGCCCGGGGCAGTGTCGTTGCAATTCTGCCATGCGGGTCAAAATTTCTTAGCGCCAGATAGAATTCCTGCAAGTTATAACATTTTAACTCATTGTCTGCCTCCCTCGCGGCGGCCATACTGCAGGTGTAGTTCCCACAGGAGATTGGGAACGAGACGTTTGGGACCTTTTTGTGGGCCAAGAAGGTATGCAGTTCCATCATTTATCGGCAACATTCCAGCAGCACGATCTTATCCCCACAATGCTTGGGCAACAAGTAGGGTTTCCCAGAGAAGCCAGCAACCCTAATGTATGTATGCTGCTAGAATTGGATATAGTAGTGCCCATAACTACTAACCAATTTCATCGCCTCAATGGATAGGCGGTATCCGGCATCTCGGGTGGGTGTGAGAAGATGGTAGTAAATGAAGGAATCATTTACCCGACAGTAACTGGGGAAGCTAGCCTCCATTGAATCTGTGGGAAATGGTCCCACGGTGCTTTTTGTCCTGGGCCAATCCTGAGAATGCCATCTGTAAGCAAGCCATTGGAGTGGGGCCTCTATTGGGCCAAAGCCCAGAAAACATAGGAAGTCATGTAGAACTTCTTCTTCTCATTCAACTGCTGGAACTGGGAGTCGACATGATTGGAGATTATTGTTGCCTAGTCAAAGAATTCTCCCTTAGTGGAGTTGCCCAGGAGGAAATAGTACATCCATTTTGAAAATTCCTAGGCAGAGGGTTTCCCGAAGACCTGGGCCAGTTCTATCATCCCCATCTGGATGCTCTCCTTGAATTCAGAGTGGGGGATATCTATCTTCATTCTCTTTGGGTCCCTCTTCGAGACCTTGAGCTAGTTGGTGTTCATGTACACCCGGGCAGCATCCTCCAGTTGATTGAATTATTTCAAGGCTTCAGTCCTTGTAATCACTATGGCCCTATCAAATTGTGGGATGCTCAGGCCTGCTTGGAAAGTGACTGGGTCAAGGGACACCAGTGGAGTGGGGAATCCTATGGGATCTGCGGCTGCGAGCATGACAGCTCAGACAGAAGAGTTGTAGTTGGCCACCAATGCTAAGATAAGCTCCGGGGATTGCACGGAGCATGGGAAGCAAGCTGCCCGGAGGATTTCAGAACCCCCGACGTTGATTGCTAGTTTGTCTCCAGCCTGTCGCTGGATGAGCATTACCTTTACTAGGGCCTGCATTTCTGCCCAAGTTCTGACATTGGTGTCGATCATTAATTTTACTTTGGACTCAATCTTTGAGCCCAAAATCTCATTATCCTGCACAAAATTCATGGTGAGGGGAAGCTTTGCCAGGGCCTTCTCTATTTTTGACTTTGCTGCTGACCTGGTCTCGGTTGTGGTTGGTAATTCTTGACTTTCGGGAGGAGATGATGCAGACGCTTCAGACATGTTTGGAAGATGAAGTCCAGACCTGCGAGACAAACTGACCGTCAGAACATATTTATCAAAATAGTTACTCTGGGATCCAGGAAATCTTACCACCATGATGTTTGCCTTTCCTAAAAATTTAGTTTTATGCAAAGATACCCAAAAAGAAAAACACATCATGAACTTTAAGAATCTTTATTACACGTCTGGGTCTAGGATTTTATCACACTTGGTAAGGACAACGGATGTGTGGTGGTAAAAAGGCCCGAAGCCCAGAGAAATGACCGTTAACAAGGAAGAAAGTGAAGGTAGGTCCATGTGGGTGCCACGTGCGTTGGCATTAAATGGATGTGATGGCAATGACGGCGGAGCCAATTGTTCAAACGCGCGAAAAGGGAAAGCCACTTGGCTAGAAGTAATTGCGCGGATGGGAAATAAATGAGGCTCTGATAGCCTTGATGAAGGAGAGAGAAAACTGCCTGTTTGAAACTAGCCGAGAGCCGAGTTTCAAACAGGTGGTCTTCTACCTCAAAGCAAGCTTGGCGGCGAAAAACCAGAAGCAAGGGCGACTCGACCAGCTCGTCGAGCCACCCAGAAGGATACACATAGAGCCAAAGGATATATACATAGAACGAAGGAGATATACAAGGGTTATCTATAGGTATGCACATATATACATGAATATACACACGGGATGACTCCCGCAGGAAAACCAGACAAGGCAGAAACAAATATGTACAGCCATTTTCATTATCTACGCAATTTACAGACTTTACAGACAAACAACCTCTGCACAGAAGGTGGAAAACCTTCTGGCAAAGCCGACCCACCAACAGGCGGCAAGACCCAAAGGCAAAAGAACAAACACAACAGAGAAATGACACGAAACAAAAACAAAACCAGGCAAACCCAAGGAAAAACCAAAAAATGGAAGCAAAACAGAGAAGAGGAAAGGTGAAACACCAACCTGAAAATGCAGAAGGTGGAGGAAAGGAGAGATTACCAAGAGAACTTCGCAATAACTCAAGTCGTTAGGCTGTCAAAATCACCACCACAAAGCACTTGCGTATGTCTGAGAACAACAGAAGGTGTCAATCTTTGATTATCACAAATCCTCTGTAAATGCTCTGCTAATCACTTTGAAAACGCTCTATTTCTCTCTAAGTGCTCGAAGGTTTTAATCGCGGTAAGTGTGAAAATGACAAGTAAGTCTATTTATATCCATGGTAAAATTAATCCTCCTCCCTCCGGAGATCTCGGGTCAGGAAAAACCTCCGGACTCCGGGCCCAAGGATTCCTTACGATGATATTCTTAGGAACATCATAGCAAAGAATCCCGGAGTCTAGAATTCGGTCTCCGACAAAAGACAACCTCCGAGACTGGAATCCCAAAGGAGAAAACCAAACCAAGAAAACAACACACACCGAGGAAGAAAACCCCGGAGAAAGAAAGAAAAAGGAAAAGGAAGACAAGGCAAAGTCGCAGCAAAAAGCAAAGCAAAAGAAAGAAGAAAGAAAAAAAAAGGGGGGACCCAATATTTTGCACACAAAATGTAGGGACGGGGATGCAGGGCATAACATGGTGTAGTTATTCAATCATATTGTTACATATTTGGACTAATTATACTTAATAAAATTGTCTCACTTTCAAGTCTCTCCTTGGCTTTCATTGTATGAGTTTTGGATTTTCTAGTCCAATACATAGAGTTATCTGTGTGTATGTTCCATTCCATAGTTTTGATTTAGAATAAGATTAAATATACTTTAGGTGAAACATAGATTCATTTGATGTATATGCATAGGGATCTTATAAGCAAGTGAAGGATTTGAGATACTTGTGTTTATTATTGTGAGCCCTTTCCAATAGGTTGTCTTCTATTTTAGTATTTGGATTGAATATATTGCCCAATGGATAAGGCACTAATCAAAAACTTTTCTATTCTTTGTTGATATGTGTCTGATAGAGTTTGGCTATATTCTCCAAATTTACATCAAAACCATTACTAAGTTCTTTCATATCCTATGGTTGTTACTTGTATGTCCTACTTGCTAATAAAGAGTCAATGAATGCCTGGTTAGTATTTAGCACTTTCTTACCATCACCTGTTGTTGTAATCCAGAGTGATAAAGAGTTGTAAAGGATTGTATGTTATCTAGATTAGGTGTACCCAAATTTATTTTGCATATCCAGAAGTGTAGAGGGAAGTCTTGTCCCTATAGTTGGTCTCTTTTACTTACAGAGCTTCCATACTTGGAGCTAACCACTCCTAACATCAGTCTCAAGGCATATTGGTAGCTTTAGATAGCATAAAAATTTTCAAACACCAACACCTGCTCCCCTTCACTTTAGGCTCTGCAGAACCAAGGTGAGTGGGCCTATACCTTAACCTAATCTTCAGGTTCAAGATTATTTATACCAAATAACAATGCAAATAGAACTTACATGATCTCTCAAGATGGTAAGTGAACCCTTGAGATAGATCAAATTGTAAATATCACAACTACTAAATATTTGAATGGCGTAAGAACTCTTTATAATAATGTATTATTTGTAAATGGATGAAAGATTGAATGAAAACTTAATAAATGCAAATACAAACCAAATTCTAAAGATTAGTAGCAGGCCCGTGCCTTCTCTTTATTAGGTGATGAAATTTTTCCTTTACGATTCTATGTATAATCTTATCATATACTTTTAAACTATCAACCAAATGACTTCTACATGTTCAAGTAATTTTAAATTATATTGCAATTAGTCTTATTGATTTTAAATTTTCTCAGAAAGGCCAACAAGATAGGATAAGTTTGATAACCAATCTTTATCCTTATAGTTAAACTATAACATAATCTAAATACCATTCCATAAGATTTCACATTTGGAATCTATTTTTCTAAAATAGATATCATAAGGAACTAATCAATAAAAATAACAAAATCACAACTTTCAAAAAGAAGAACTCATCATTTGTATTAAGCCAGATAAAATGATTAAATATTGTTGGACATATGGTTTGAAGAAAATATCAATTGTGCATCCTAAAATATTATTCTTATTGTATCTCTTTGATATTAAAATGATCCCCTGTGTATATAGACGAGGATTCAGTTTGGGTGAAAAATCATACCCTTTCACAAAAACTTGTAACTCCTGAACTTAGAACTAAACAAATTGTCATAATAGATTGATTACATAAAATTTCCCTAAGACAACATTTTGAATCATTTTAGCATAATGAATAATCCCTAATAGCTCTCTATATCTCGTGATATTCTTAAAAAACTTAGCAGCGGCATATGTATCTAAACTATGTATGATATCTCTGATTGTGGTCTTTCAACCTGACGATCCATTCCGTCTACAACATTTGTATCCTCTCATCCCGCGACTACAACCATTTTCTTTTCCACCAATGAGTTCTTTCACACTATAAAATAATTTAATCACGTATTGATAAACAAGAAAGTAAAAATATACCTTCCATTAGAGAATGATATGTATTAATTTTGGTCAACCACACAGAAAATATTTGATTGTCACAGATTCACTTTCCAACTGAGTTTCAAAAAAAAAAAAAAAAACACCACTTGCCTATAGTTTATGAAGTTTCAGAAAAAAAACACTTCCTCCCTATAATTTCTGAAGATTGGACTCAGTTTCGGAAAAAGAAGTTCCTCCCTACTATTTATGAAGGTTATACTTTATTTAGAAAAAATAAGTTCCTCCCTATGATTTCTGAATATAACACTTTTTTTCCTTTTTGTCCAAGTTAACATTTCAAATATGTGGGCCCAACCTCTATTTAGGTATATCTGAAATTCCCTTATAAGGCTTCTATTTCTGATTACCAACACCCCGAGTATCAACTTTATGAAATGGAGTACTTAGTCCTTTTTTCATACATCTTAGAAAAATGTGGGTCGAAGCCTTCGAGAATCAAACTAATTTTATTCTATGCCTAATCGATCTATTTTGGAACTTTAGGAAATCCCTAACTCTCCCTCTAATTCTGACTACTTTGGCTTGGTGCATATATATTTTTATTTTCCTTGAATATATTATGCATCATTTAAATATTTGAAGATGAATATAGATTTTTAATTGATATTTTTCCCTCTGGCTCTATCTAACCAGGCTCTATCATGGAACCATGTGTCACATAATTTCAAACTCACGAATAGAATGCATTGCCTCTTACTTAACTCATGATCTCGCGACTAACTGTCATCGCTAGCTCTGAACATTTTTCCTTAACCACTATCCAAGATTGCAACCTAGAGACCACTGTTGTCTCTAGATCAATGCACTTTGTAATAACTGTCATTAACCACTATGACCTGGAGACTAACCATTTTTTCTAGCTCGTGACTTCTTTCACTAACTAGCACTTTAACTAGCGAGCTACAAACTAGCTGCTATGTCAAACTTGTGGCTTCACTGCTAACGGATTCCTTCAACATGTAAGCTTGTGACTGAATTCTACATGCCACGTTCTAATTTTTCAATTAGTCTCTATCCAACAATCTTGCTTGTGCGGGCCCACAAAATTTCCTTATCCATACTTGGGCTTACGCTATTCACCAACTCATCATTCTAAGTGCCTGACCCGTCTTTTGCATGTTGCCTTTGGTAACTTAATCTATCCTTTTTTTACATATAAAAATACCTAGTTATTCCTAAACATAGGAAATGTGGGATAAGTACATTATAACAGTTCTTCTATTGTGACTTTCATAGAGCATTCATTCTCTCAAATTTGTAACAACTCGCATGCCTCTTGCATTTTCCATCCTTCATGATATCATCTGATCAGTCCTACACATAGAAAAAAAAAAAACTATTCTTATGATAACAATTCGTGGTAACATATGAAAATATTAAGGATAATCCATAGTTATTGTAATTAAAAAAACCTTAAGGGAACAAGATCTAAATTAAAAATTTATGTTCTAAGAGTGGCTCTTTCTAGGGACGTATGTTCCTATATGGACATAGTGAGAGCCCAGTTATCTATGGAGACAAAAACCATTAGATTAACACTAAATAAAAAGAAAAATAAAGGAAATTCTATTCTAAAGGTTATAAATACTCCTGGTTTAATTTTTTATCAAGATAAGAAGTTCTTCAAATACTACCCATGCACTAGGAGCTCCTGAATGTATCCATCATTACTCTATAAAACATATGTGTTTTGTCCTCCTTTATCCACAATAATATAAAGTATTAGAAAAAATGCTTCAAATTTCCCATGTTTTCCTTTGTCCTGATCCTTAGCATTCCATTTTAATGTTAATAAGAATTTAGAATAACTAAGAGGGGGGGGTAAATCAGTTATCCTCAGGTCTAGATGTGCCCAAATAAAACTTTAAATCAACTTCAACAACTTAGGTCTGCTTAGCAACAATAAACAATAAAAGTGTGTAGTTTACTGAACTAATGAAATAAGCTTGCAGAAACTTAATAGTAAAACACAACAATAACATTCACACACTTTGACACCATGATTTAACGTGGAAACCCAATATGGGAAAAACCACTAGTAACATGCTACCAAAATTTTACTCTTCTAAAGTAATTCCTTGTGAGGAGCCAACCCTGTTAAAGGTTACAAAACACACTGTCAAATGTGACCTGGTTAAAGGATTTAATCACCCTGTTAGGAGTGGCTTTGTTAGAGGACTTAGAACATTCCAATCTAAATGTCACCTTGTTTAAAGGATTTATACAATGACTGTTAGGTCAACCTGGTTAAAGGATTTGAACTGATACAATGGTTAGAAAGTAATCAGCAGGTGTGATCTGATTCATACAACTTACTTTGCAAATCCAGATCTAGTTTCATCTCTAATTCTAATTCACTGAGTGGCCTCCATTCTCATCTCAAACTTCAGATCTTCTTGGAAATCTATCAAGCAATCTCTCTCTGCTTCTCTGTTTAGCCTTCTTTGCTTAGGTCTTGCCAATTAGTCAATTAACCATGCAACACTTTGCATTCCACTTTGATACCTTAACAATAACCATAGTAGGTTATATTATACCTCTTCATCTAGGTCAAATAAATATTTTTACACTTAACCAAGATTGTAGATCTTAGGTTAGGTCAGATCCAATGGATCTTTCCATCTTTACATTTAATTTACTTCTCCAATACAATCACTAATTAACCATTGAATCCATGCGCTAATAACCATTTCCTGTGCATTAAATGAATATGGACCAATCTTAATTAATAATGCATATCCCAATAAAATCAATTATGTCAGCCACAAATCTCAAATCTCATCAATAAAAAAAATGCTGATGCTCGACATTTCACTGTCTCCCTCAGCATTTCACTAGCGCTCAGCATCATCTTTTCTTTTCTTGGCATCACCTTTCACTTTGCTCAGCATCGACTTTGCTTTGCTCGGCATTGACCTTCCAGTGAACTGTCAGTGCTAGATAAACAACGTATCACTTTACCAAAGTGCCAAATGATCAAGTACCTTGGTTTATACTCATAACTCAACCATTTCCTTAGTCTTCTTGTTATCCCATTCTTTTCAAATCTTCATCAATCAATGGATAAGGTACTCAAACATACAGCGATAGTCTCACCAGTTAAGGTTTGACATCAATGATAAAATAACAATTGTTTACATTGTAGCAATCTTTCTAACAATCTCCCTCTTTGGCATTGATGGCAACACTAAACTATACAACAATAATTTCCAACCAAAGTTACCATACAATCCAAAAAGTGCCTGTGTTCCTAATATGAACAAATCTTCATTAATGTCTCTAGCCTCATTCAAACTCCCTCTATGTCCATAATCACATTGATGTTTTCTGTTACTATTTAGCTCCCTCTTTCAGTAATATCTCCCTTGTATTTTTTGTTACCTATTGTTTTAGCAATAATCTCCCTCTTTGACAACAATGCCAAAGATGTTGACATCTTTATCATGCAGATTTTTCCCTGCTAATCTTTGTATCATGTTGTTCCTATCATCTTTGTGTATGACTGATCTACTTTTCTGTTCATGTTTTCCACTTCACAGTTTTTAGGCAGTGTCCTAAAAATGTGACTTATTATACATGAATGTGTCAAGTGTTCTGATTAAAACATTTGATTCAACAGTACCATTTAGTACTAGTTAGCCTCAACTAGGGAAATTACCCCCAATTTACCTCTTAGATACTCATGAGAATCCTTGGGTAATGCTTTTGTAAATATGTTTGCCAACTGTTCCTTAGTGTTCACATATTCCAGTCTCACTTCCTTATTCTATACCAGCTCCCTCAAGTAATGATACTTGATAGCTATATGTTTTATCTTAGAGTGCATTACAAGATTTTTAGAAATATTAATGGCACTCATGTTATCACAATATATGAAAACTGGTTCTGTGATCTCCTCTTTCATACCTTTTAGTAGTATCTTCAACCACACAATGTTTGAACATTTAACTGCTGCTGCCACATACTTGGCTTCAACTGTAGGTTGTGAGGTGCAATTCTACTTCTTGCTTGTCCAAGAAACTAATCTTTTCCCCAAAAGAAATGCTCCTCCTATTGTGCTTTTTCTATCATCAACATTACAAGCCCAGTCAGAATCAGTATAGACTCTGAGTTCAAACTTGTCATTCCTTTTGTAATATAGACCGTAGTCTTCTGTACCTTTCAAATATCTCAAAATTATTTTTACCGCCATAATATGTGTCTTTTTTGGATTAGCAGAAAATCTAGCAACAATTCCAACTGCTAATACAATATCAGGTCTACTATGTACAACATATTGCAGCTTACCAATCATTGATCTGTATAGTGTCTGATTTACCTCTTTTGTATCATCATTCTTTGTCAACTTCTGTCCAGTAGCCATGGGTGTACTCACTGGTTTTGAATCTTCCATACCAAAAAATTTTAGTATCTCCTTGATATATTTTTATTGTGTAATATAGATACCATTCTTCATTTGATGTATTTGTAGTCCAACAAAGAATTTTATCTCACCAAACATAGACATTTCAAATTTAGTTTGCATCTCCTTTGAAAATTCTTTACATATCATATCTTGTCCACTGAATATGATATCATCCACAAAAATTTCAGCCAATAAAATTCCTTTACCTTGCTCTGTCTTCAAATATAGATTTTTGTTGTCATTAGTTCTTGAAAATCCAATCTTCATTAGATAATTGTGCAATCTTTCATACCATGCTCTTGGTGCTTGCTTTAGTCCATATAACGCCTTGTGGAGTCTACAAACCATGTTTCTCTTACTTGGGTCAACAAATCCATCAGCTTGTTCAATATATACTTCTTCTTCTAGTATCCCATTTAGAAATGCAAACTTCACATCAATTTGATAGACTTTAAATCCTTCGTAGGATGCATATGCAAGTAGAGTTCTCACACCCTCCAATCTTGCAACTGGGGTAAATGTCTCTCCATAGTCAATTCCTTCCTCTTATGCATAACCCTTGCATACCAGTCTTTCTTTATTCCTTGTGACCTCTCTATGTTCATTTAGCTTGCTTCAGAATACCCACTTAGTACCAATTACATTTTTTTTTTCAAGTCCAGGTACTAGTCTCCATGTTGTTTTCTTTTCAATCTGGTCCATCTCTTCATTCATGGCTTGAATCTAGTCTTCATTGTCCAAAGCATCTTTTACAATATTAGGCTCGAA
Organism: Thuja plicata; assembly: GCA_018584345.1. NCBI lineage: Eukaryota > Viridiplantae > Streptophyta > Pinopsida > Cupressales > Cupressaceae > Thuja > Thuja plicata. The sequence goes on along the minus strand of MU226638.1, from coordinate 1,999,687 downwards.
ATCACACAAAAAACATGTGTCTTCTCTTAATTTTCCTCTTGTCATGACTGCAGAATCCTTTGCTCCTATGATTTGATCAGGTTTATGGTGGCTTCTTACATATTTTGCCAAAGTAGGCTCTTTTTCAACTTCATTTTGATCATTTAAGTTCAATTCAGGGTGAAACTGTGACTCAATATCTTCATTAGATAGCTCAGCAGTCACTTCTCATTGCCTGACAATGTTCTTCTGTGTCTCGGTAGGTGTAGAATATTGCTCGACAACTTCATTTTCAGTTTCATTAGAATCCTCTTCTTCAAGATATGTTAATGATCTGTAACTTCTAGGCTCAATCATGCTTTCAGCTTCATTTCTTTCTGCATATTCATCAATTCTAACATTTGCACTTTCCACAGTTTTGTTAGTGTTACAATTCCAACATTTGTATGCCTTACTTTTAGTAGAATATCCAATAAATATGCCTTCTTCTCCTTTAGCATCAAGTTTACCATTTCTGTTATCCTTCAGTATAAGATATTTTCTCCCAAGACTTTGAAATAACTTAAAGCAGGTGCATATCCATACCATAGCTCGTAATGTGTAGAATTTGTATCTTTCTTGACTTGTACTCTGTTCAGAGTATAAAAAGTTGTGCTTACAGCTTCTCTCCAATAATTTTGTGCAACATTTTTCTCCATCATTAATGTTCTAGCACAATCCATGATAGATTGATTTCTCCTTTCAGTTATACCATTCTGTGGTGGCGTCCTAAGTGTTGACATCTATCTTTTTATCCCTCGGTCATTGCAGAACCTGTTAAACTCATTAGAAATAATCTCTCCTCCTCTGTTAGATCTCAGACATTTCAAGCTCTTACCTGTTTCCTTTTCAACTTTTTCCAAGTACCACTTAAATAACTAAAATGCATCATATTTTTCTTTTAGAAACATAACAGTCATCATCCTAGAGTAGTCATCTACAAATATAATAAAATATTTGTCTCCATAGTATCTTTTCTCACTAATAGGTCTACAAAGGTTAGTATGAACTAATTCCAAAATATTCTCAGAAGTATGAGTTTTTCTTTTAAAACTAGATTTAGTCATCTTTCCCAACTGACATTGCTTACACATTACATTCTCGGGTTTCTTTAACTTAGGCAGCTCTCTAGCATTTTTCAATTTACTTATGCTTACCAAGTTATCAAAGTTAACATGACATAGCCTCTTACGCCATAGCCAAACATCATTGTATTGTGCAAACAAGCATGTCTCTTTAGCTAAATCCAGATAAAACAAGTTACCTTTTGTTTTCTCACCGCCTCCAACTAATTCTCTATTTGTATCATAGATCTTTGCTTTCCTGTGATGGAACTCAACTCTGCAACCAAAAGTGTTTTGCTGTGAAACACTCAACAAGTTATACTTGAGATCATCAACCTAGTATACATCATCACATCTAATCTTATTGGTCAATTTAATTGATCCTTTCCCTTTGACTCTACAAGGTGTCTCATTACCAAATTTAACATATCCACCTTTGCATTGATCTAGTGTTTCAAATTTGTCCTTATCATCAGTCATGTGATGTGAAAAACCACTGTCAATAATCCAACGATCACCTTTACTCATATAAGAAATTACTGAAATTTCCTCATCATTATCAGAATCATCGTTCATTGCAACATACACTACTTCTATATCATTTTCATCAGATTTATCAAATTCACTTTCAGAAGCTTCTTTAGCTATATAGAAGGATTTCTTACCTTTTGTCTTTATAGTCCTTGTACTTTCTATAGTCTCGGTCATCCTTTCTATCTTTATACTTGTTGTCCCTTCTTTGATCCTTCTCATTCTTGTCAGGGCATCTAGCAGCAATATGACCAACTTTGTTACAAGAAAAACAAATAATAGGAAGTTTACCTTTGAATTTTCCTTTTCCTCTTGCTAGTCTTCTTGCCATAAGTGCCTCAAGCTCTTCAAGATCATCATCTAAGGTGTCACTGTCACTGTCCACATATTTCTTTCCTTTCTTAGATTTGCTGATGACCATCTGTGACTTGAATGCAGTTTCAACAGCTTGTGGAGTATAGTTGTCAAAATTTGACATCTCAAATGTAGTAAGTCTGCCTACCAGACTTTCCAGAGTTAAATTGTTATTAGGAGCACATCTTAGTTCTTGAATTATGGATACTCTAATAGCATAAATAGGAAGAAGTGTTCTTAGTACCTTTCTCATGATAGTATCATCATTAATGACTCCCTTAGCTCCTCTAATAGCATTTACAACTTCATTTATCCTATCATAGTATTGCACTATATTTTCTCCTTCTTGCATTTTTAAATCATCAAACTTACCTCTCAAGCTTTCAGATTTGGCTCTCAGTACATTCGTATCACCTCCATAGATAGTTGTAAGGG
>MU226638.1:1982808-1996611 GCA_018584345.1 Thuja plicata | reverse complement strand
GACTTAGAACATTCCAATCTGAATGTCACCTTGTTCAAAGGATTTATACAATGACTGTTAGGTCAACCTGGTTAAAGGATTTGAACTAATACAATGGTTAGAAAGTAATCAGCAGGTGTGATCTGATTCATACAACTTACTTTGCAAATCTAGATCTAGTTTTAGCTCTAATGCTAATTCATTGAGTGGCCTCCATTCTCATCTCAAACTTCAGATCTTCTTGGAAATCTATCAAGCAAACTCTCTCTGCTTCTCTGTTCAGCCTTCTCTGCTTAGGTCTTGCCAATCAGTCAATTAACCATGCAACACTTTGCATTCCACTTCGATACCTTAACAATAACCACAGTAGGTTATATTATACCTCTTCATCTAGGTCAGATAAATCTTTTTCCACTTAACCAAGATCGTAGATCTTAGGTTAGGTCAGATCCAATGGCTCTTTCCATCTTTACATTTAATTTACTTCTCCAATACAGTCATTAATTAACCATTGAATCCATGCGCTAATAATGGTTTCCCATGCATTAAATGAATATGGACCAATCTTAATTAATAATGCATATCCCAATAAAATCAATTACGTTGGCCATAGATCTCAAATCTCATCAACAAACAAAATACTGATTCTCATAATTTCACTGTCTCCCTCGGCATTTCACTGGCACTCAACATCATCTTTGCTTTGCTTGGCATCACCCTTTGCTTTGCTCGACATCGAATTTTCTTTGCTCGGCATTGACCTTCCAGTAAACTGTCAATGCTAGATAAACAACGTATCACTTTTCCAAAGTGCCAAATGATCAAGTACCCTGGTTTATACTCATAACTCAACCATTTCCTTGGTCTTCGTGTTATCCCATTCTTTTCATATCTTCATCCATCAATGGACAAGGTACTCAAACATATAGCGATATTCTCACCAGTTAAGGTTTGAAATCAATGACAAAATAACAATTGTCTATATTGTAGCAATATTTCCAACATTTAACACCCACTCTCCTTCTTTAAATATTTTTTTACATGATCTCCTATCATGCAAAATCTTGATCTATTATTTTTTCTTGACATTCTGTTGTTGAGCCTCTCTCCTAACTTCTTCCAATTCTGTTAAATGTGATAACCTTTCTTCCATGAAATTAACATCCTCAAGGTCTTACTTTGTGACAAAATTCTATACTAGAAGCAAGTTATTCAAAGGAAATCTAGCATCCTTACCATAGACTAATTCATATGGAGAATCTCAAATAGAGTTGTTGACAGTGATTCTATAAGCCCATAATGCTAGATTTAATTTTGATTGCCAAGCTTTTTATTTTTATCTAACATTCTTATGATTATCTTCAAGATGTTCTTAATACTATTATTTTCTTTTCCATTTCCATGTGGATGGTATGGTGAAGAATAAAAGAGAAGATAATTTCATAAGACTCATATAAATCAGAAAAATCTTTTGATCTAAAATACATTCCATTGTCTACCATAATTTTATATGGAACCCCAAACCTGATTAAAATATTTTACATTAGGAACTTAATCACCAGCTTACATGTAGCCTGCCTAGTTGGTATTGCTACCACCCATTTGGTGAAGTAATTTATTGCTACAAAGATCCATATGTGTCTTACACTTGATTTATCAGTGATTTCTCCTATGAAATAAATTCCCCACATTTGGAAGGGCTCTTCAGTATGTAAATGTCGAAGACGTAAACCTCCATCATACTTTTGCTTCCTTGAAAATTTATGACATGCTTCACATTTTCTAACATATGAATAACAGTCTTTAAATACATGAGACAAGTAATAACCAACATGTATAATTTTATGTGTTGTAGTTTTAGTTGATATATGTCCTCCACAAACTCCTTAAGGATTAAAATTTATTCGTGCATGTCTAGAAAAAATAATAAAACACTATCCCTATTTTTCCAATATAAATCTCCCTGGATCAACACATACCTGGCTGCTTGGAGTTTTATTATTCTCTTCAGTCTATCAGTGAGATCTTCTTGGTATTTCATATATCTTAAATAATAAACAATATCCTTATACTATGGACATCGTTCAATAACTACCACTGAATACTCCAACTCCACTTGAGCAGCTTCTTAATAGGAATATGCCATAAGTCTTGCAATACCTTGGCCTTTCACCAGTTTGGTGATCTAAATATCAATATTGAATTTCTAAATTTGATTGATCCACCTACATCTTCATCCAGTAGTTCCTCATTGTCTAAAAATATCCTTCATTGTTGCATTTGGCACATAATCTATATAACAATTGCTACAACCAAATAAGACCTAAAATATTTTACTGCCTTCACTAAAGCATAAGATTTCTACTCATTGATTTCATAGTTCACTTATACTGGTTGAAGAGTTTTGCTCAAAAATGACACATTTTGCTCATATCCTTCATCATTTTTCTGTAACATGATAACTTCTATTGTGTGATAGGATGCAAAGGAGAATATATGAAAAAGGTTTTAAAAAATCTAGAGAATTGAGAACATGGGCTTCTTTGATTAATTTTTTGATATTTGAAAGTACTTCCAAGCCTTCATTTATCCACTTGACCTCTGCTCCCTTTTTAATCATTTTTGCAATTGGTTTTACAATTTCAGAGAAGTTTGATACAAACCTCTTGAAAAAATTTATATGCCCAAAGAATGATTGAATATTCTTGACAATTTTAGGAAATTGGATATTGTCTATGGAAAAAAATCCTCTTAGGGTCTATCCTTACACATTTTGATACAACACGTCCCAATAATTTACCTTCTGTAACTCCAAAATGACATTTGTTTAGATTGTGAGATATACCATATTCCAAGGCTCACATGAAGATATTCTCCAAATGGTTACAATAAAGACATATTTTTCCATTAATATGAATGGAAAAACTAATTTTAACCGTCGGTAAGACACCAACACTGAAAGAAAGGTTTAGTGCAATCTGACAAACAAGTTCACAAGGGAACCCGATGACACATTTTACTAGTGCAACCCGAAAATGTTACAAGAGGAACCTGATAGAGTAACCCGACAGAGGAACCCAACAAGAAAATTATAGTGTAACTTGACAAAATAGATAACAGAGGAACCCGACGGACTACAAAGCAACCCAAGCACCAGTCTACCGAGAGACAGTTATAATCCCGAGAAATGTGGATCTAACTTCCATGTCGGATTAAACACTTGTGTTTTATATTTAGCTTTTTGATTAGTTTTAAATCCATTTCTTGAGGGACAAGCAATGTAATTGTAATTGTTTTATAGTCTAACTAATTAGAAACATGCAAACTAGGAGATCAAAGTCAAGTTGTAAACCTTTCATCATAGAGTTATCTTTGTAATATGTGAAACTAAAATAGGTCAATCTAATGTATAAATATATGTGTAATCAATCACAACAAGATGATGTGATGATGATTGTAGCTGAGGAGCACATCTATATATCAGACTAAGAGTTTCAAGCAGAAGAACATCAAAAGATGAAATAGGTTATCAAGAACTAGATCCAAGGCTACCAAGCAGAATAAAGGTATTGATCAATTACTATAGGTGATAATTGTACATGTGAAATTTATTGGATATGTATTCAATAATTGTAGATTGTATATACTCACGTCAATGAATATTTTTTACTACATTCTAACAAGTGTAGCAAATAGAAGAATTCCTTTGAGAAGGTGTATTTAACAATCCTTTTGTAAACCTCTTAACCGATTGCACACTAAAAAGTGTTGCTAAAGCTCTTAACAGGGTAGACCTTAACCAGTCTCTACATGTTACTTCTAATAGGGTAAGATCATCAGAAGTGATCAAAATTGTAAGCCTTGACTGGCCCCTTCCATTCTATAGATAGTGAAATTTGTTGGGTTTCATCCGCACCATAGTTTTTACCTTCTAACGTGGGTTTTTTGCATTACCAAATCTTGTGTCATGTGTCAATACATTTCATGAATATTTCTATCAATGTCTACATGCTAATTAATTTTATGATCTGATATAACATATATAACATACACAAATCTAGAATAACACATTGGTTGGTAATACAATTGATTAATAAAAGTATTAAGGTTAAGTGATAAAATTTTTAATGCTACTAATTCACCCCTCCCCTCTCAGTACACACCATTCCACTATTTCCAAAAATTAGTATCAAAGCTAGGTCTGTTATTTGAAAATTTTAAATACTTGAGAGAAAAGATCATACAATGGAAATGTATAAGCTAGACAAAGGTATTGAGAATCAAAAGCTATAAACGTAGATCTTCTATGAGCAATACAAAGCACAAATAATAAAGATGAGAGAGCTACTAGATTAAAGAAAGGTCATGACATATCGTTGTAATGAAACAAACTATTATGAAGAAGAGATACTAGATTTATTTGAGTCATCATGATCTACATCTAGAAAAGCATCAGACACATCTGAAGGAAGCATCACAAGTCTGAATGAAAGAAATCAACATCTGACAGAGCAAGTAAAGTTACTACAAATTATTCAAGAGACATAGATGGTAAGGATGATTGATGTCATGAATAATGATAGACAAGCTGAGCAAGAAAGAACACTAGATATTGATGAAAGGAGGAAGATCACTAAAAAGCTACAAGAGAAAGAGTCATAAATACAAAGACTTACTGAACATCATCATGAGATCACCAATAAAATTATTCTTATGAGTCGAGAGGAAAACCAAATGAACATAGAACTCATTAAGAAAATATAATCTATTTGTCAGCTAAGAGAAGAAAATGAAAAACTGAAGCATGAAGTAAGAATTCAACATCAACACAATGTTATGATTAAGAGAGCTGAAGAAAGTACAAAAAGGATGGATGATTTTCTAGATGGAAAAAGAAGAGTCAACAACAATACTGAGCTAGGGTATACAAAGCATCGAGAATCACCATACCAAGCTTATCCAAAAGATGTCTACAAAAATCCAAGACCAAGAAGGCAGTCATGCAATCATTGTGGAAAACCAAGACACACATCAAATGTTTGCAGGAGCAAAATGAAAGGTATTCCTAAATCCACATCTACATTCATAGTAAATTGTTATAACTATAACAACAAAGGACATAAAGAATATGAATGTAAATCTAAGGTGAAAGAACCAAAGGAGGAAACCTACATGGAAAATTATTTTCCTTCTTGCAAAATGCATGGGCACACATCTCTTGAATGCAGGAAAAAGAGAAAGCAAGCACGGAAGCCAAAAGATCAAGAAAATGCTTATCAACCAAAAAGAGTCAGTAACTCATATGTTTGGGATTACAACACATGGGTGACTTGCAGAGAATGTGGTATATTTGTTCACATAGCTGCAAACTGCATGAGGAAATGGACAAGAAAGTCTAGAAGCTAGACTAGCCCCGAAATGCCATGCTTACACTGTCATCAGGTTGGTCATCTAAGAAAGGACTGCAGCAACCAAGTGACAGAGACAAGCACTTTTCCCAATGGAAAAACCATTGAAGATATCAGAAGGATGAGAAACAAAATGTGGAGGAAAGCTAAAAATACTGATAAAGTTGGACTGAGAAATGCAATTGGTGACACCATATCCAATGGATCTGGTGACATCATCACCCCCACCTAAGCAGATCAAGTAAGTATGGACCTGCATTATACCAGGTTATACTTTACATCAGTTCCATTATACATTGATGAAATTCCAAACTAGGATGAATAAAGATGCACTATGGTATTACTTGTTATGAACTTATGAATTCAATCATGTCAGTCAACACATACCAAAAATCATCAGTATACATACAAAGCTAAGTTGTCTATACATACCGAGAATTTTTGGTGTACATGTAAAAACAAAGTTAATCAATGTAACCCGAGACTCATCGGTGATCATGTAAAATGCATTGGAGTCTTCGCCACTTACTAAGCACCATCCGTAAACCTATGAAAGGTCAAGTGAGTTGTCACTTACCACGAGCCGAAAGTTTGTGTGATACCCAAGTGACTTCATCTTTGAATACCGAGAAGTGGGTAGAGCATTAATTACACCGCTTAAGGCATCATCTATAAATAGGGAGATTGAAGAGCTCATTATTCACAAAGTGATTAAGAGCAAAATAGAGTGAAAAGTAAAGAAGAGCAGAGAAAAAAAAAGCGACTAGATTTCAGAGCATTCCAAGTAGATTTAGGGCATTCAAACAGATCTACAACAACAACAGCAAGTTAAAGCAAGTAACTAGAATCATAGAGTCTATTGTTATTTACAAATAAAATCCCTAAATTCATGAAATCAAGAACGCTAAAGATAAGAAGGTTAATTTGATCAAGAACTCCACTTGTGAGGAACCTAAGTACAAAATCTGTCTAGAGGTTTCTTTGCAACCCGACAATGCTGGAGCATTTTCAGGAATACCACCTAGGGTTTTACTGATTGAGCATGTTCAATCATACATACATTGAAATATTGTTGAGATGGGAGGTCTTGAGGTTGAGCAATCTTACAAGAAGCTCTGCACAGATGGAACAATCAAGGATGAACATAGACACATCGAGGTTAAAGGGCTCACAAATTCCCTAATGTTCCCAAAGGAATTTGAAATTGAGTGGATCCGGGTTGTGCTAAGTAGAGTGCATAAATGAAAGATGTGGCTAAATGAGCCAAAAAATGATCACTAGGGATGTGATACATGTTGTTACCGGTTATCCTATAACTGACAAGGCCAAGGCACTAAAACACCCATCTCATCCCGAGATTGAGAAGATGACAGGGGCAAAATGGGATGGCAGAGGATTGAAAGTGAATTCCATCAAGGATCCAGAAATGAAATTTGGAGATTGTGTGCTAGGCTAAAAGATTTTCGAAGCCAAAAGGATGAACAATATTGCATGCACGGAGCACTTGATACTACCCACAAGATTGTAAAGAAGGGTCTATAGTTGGATCTATCAGAACTCCTACTGAAGCAATTAGATGAGAGCATGAGACCAATCAGGTCTGCAAAGTCTAATTCATGTAAGTTTGGATCACTCTTAATGTACATATTTTTCTACTTCCAATACTTCTTTCAATCTATTGGTAAAGTCAACAGGGATACTACCCGGCCAATGACAATTCAAATTAGTGAATTCATCAAGTCACTAGGTGACAACTTCACATCAATTATGGATGAATACTTCACTGGATTTAAGGACAAAATGTTGAAAAGAATGAGGATGCCAGAACAACTGCTAGAAAAGTATAAAACTAAAGTTTTGTTTATGGTGGACACCGATCACACCTTTATCAAACCAATTATACTGAGGACAACATGGTTAGCACCACTTGACTATGAGGTCAACATAGATCAGGCCACCAATGCTATTGACACATTGATAAATGAAGCATTGGACAAGTCACAACAAATGTTTCAAACCTATGAGGAAGCCAAGGAAAGAATAAAAATAGGCTTAGTTGTGAAGAAAATTGACAAAAAGAAAGAGAAAATGGTAAAGATACTCAAGAAGAAGTTTTCAGTAGATGAGGAAGAGTTAGAAAAAAAGGATGAAATCGAGGGATAGTCACTTGTTGGTGAAGAAGAACAATTGAGTGAATCTGAATCTATAGATTCTGATGCATCACCACCACCAGCAATGAAACTAGGGACTATTGTTGCATCAAGGACAAGAAGTTAGACAACAAAAGTTGAAACTTAATTACCAGTCAAGAAAGGACAAGTGAGGACTTAAAAGAGGAAACCTCAAACTGGGAAATATGCACAAATAAAAATAAGAAGACCAATCAGAGGTAAAGAAGATATAGAAGACACTAAACAGGAAGAACAATCTGTTAAGAACCAACTTCCTACTATAATTGTTGAGGTATGTACATCTACCATCAAGATAGGTTCATTAAGTGACCCTAAGATTAGAAAATGGCTAACTCTAGATCTTGAGGATTGGAATAAGATAGAGGAGACTATCATCACAACAATGTGTATATTCAAGTCTATACCAATACAGTTTGAAGGTGAAATGCCACAAGAACTTCTAGATAGACTTTCATCAAGGTGGAAATTTGCATTACATTCTGAGAAACAGATAAGGGAAAGAGCCCTAGTTTTTGTTATGCCACTCGAGTCCAAAATGGAGGAAATTGAAGAAATGATGAAGTTACACTTGAAGAAGTTCTCACCACAATTGATAGCTTAAAAAGTTTTACAAGGAAACCTAATTGAGCTTGACAAAGAAAGTGAGGATGCATGGAGAAAAATACTTGATGTACCTGAAAAAGATACAAGCCCCGAGAAAGCACTAGAACTCACCAAAAAGCCTCACAATGAGGATACAGAGGCTATACCAAGCCCAAAGCACATTCTAATGAATGATGTTGAGGATGATAGTCAAGCTGAATTAAACACCAAATCCAAAAAAGTAATTGATAACATTCCTCAGATCTTGGAATTATTAAAGGATTCAATCAATGTCATAGTCCAAGATGTGAAAATAATAGATATCATCGAGGAAGTAAAGGCATATGAGGATATCAAAATTACCTCTACGTAGCCCAAGGAACAAGACACAATAAAGGATGCTGCATAGGTGAATATACCAGGCCAAATGCCACTATTGATACAAGCTATCAATATCATCTTAGAAAAGGAGAAGGCCCTTGAGCCTGATGCAAGCATACCCTGGGATAAAGGAGATGATGAACCTAAAAACACAACAGATCAACATAATAATGATGGAGATAAAACAGATGGAGCATAGAAAGGAACAGATGAAGATCAGGGAGAAAAAGGTGAAGGAGAAAAAGGTGATGCCACTCCTAAGGATACCGAAGGAGATGTTGTGGATAAACCTAAGGTTGATGTGGAGACGTCCACTCCCAACCAACAAGTAGATACCAAGAAGTAGGAAAAAGGAACAACACCCCCAAATCCTTCATAAAGAACATCAGACCAAGCAGAAAAAATTGCTATGGTACTACATACAAGTGCCTCCACAACACTCTCAAAGAAGAAGAAGAAGAAGAAGAAGAAGAATAAATAAATAAAAAAAGTAGAGGTAACACTTGATGAGATTACAGAGATACCAAAATGTGATCCAACAACACTGGATTATGAATCTCTCATCAAGTATGGAGAGATATGCCAATGGAAAACTATTCAAGATAAGCTCAAAAAGGAGCACAAAGACTACCAAGTACTTGAGACGACCAAAGAAATACTTATGTAGATTGTACCTAATACAAATATTGATCAAAATTCTTCTATCATTGATCAATTGGGTGTTATTACTGAAGCCATCACATCATAGAATGTGAATGTAGAGAAGGCCATAGAAGAATGTGCTGAACAAAAGTACCAGTATAAATTGGTAGAGAAAATCAGCCAAGAAGTGGTCGAGAATAAGGTAAAGTTGTCTAAACTAGTAAATGCATTAGAACCAATCATTTCAGAAGCTATCACCTTAATTTAGAAGTTAACCACATTAGAGAACTTCACTAAAGAAAATAGTAAAAAGATTGCAAAAATAGATGCAGATCCTACTTCTAGTGGTCAAGGTATCTCAACAACTGACAATGCAATAAAGTTGCATTATGCAAAGGTAATAGAAGCAAAAAAATTGAGACTTCAGATTCAAGAGGTAGAATCAAAGTTCAGAGATGAGGTAACCGAGCTACAAGCTCTACTACTACTGAATCTTACACTACTGCAGCAACATATGACTATGGCCAGACAATTGATAGCCACCCTAGATATGTCTTTCACCGACAACATCTATGATATGCACATGTAAGGATTAAATTGGAGCAAATGGCCCTAGAAAACCTTCAAGAAAAATTGGAGAAGATTATGGAAGACATTAAAAATTCTCATTTCCACATTTTTGACAAGTTGTAAGTAATTACACCTTTGCCCTTAATATCAAAAAAGGGAGAAAATGATATGAGACAGTAGAGGGGGGAAATGGGGAAAATTGTAAGATAGAAGGGGAAGATAAGATGAAAAGGAAGTATAGTATAAAGGTAAGTGTACATGCATATACATATACAATACTGATATATACATAGGGGGAGTCATAATGACAAGGTGACTACATGGCGTACATACTACACATTTTAGTATTTTGCACATATCAGTTTTTGATACTAACGTTAAAGGGGGAGATTGAAGACACATTTTTCCATTAGTATGAAAGGAAAAATATTTTTGAACCATTGGTAACACCAACACCAAAAGAAAGGTTTAGTGCAACCCGACAGACAAGTTCACAAGGGAACCCGATGACACATTTTACTAGTGCAATCCGAAAATGTTACAAGAGGAACCTGATAGAGTAACTCGATAGAGGAACCCGACAAGAAGATTACATTATAACCTGACAGACCAGATAATAGAGGAACCTGATAGAATACAGAGCAACCTGAGCACCAGTCTACCAAGAGAAATTTATAATCCTAAGAAATGTGGATCTGACTTCCACGTCAGATAAAGCACTTGTGTTTTATATTTAGATTTTTGATTAGATTTAAAACCATTTCTTGAGGGGAAAGAAATGTAATTGTAATTTTTTTAATCAGTCTAACTAATTAGAAACATTCAAACTAGGACATCAAGGTCAAGTTGTAAACCTTTGATCATAGAGTTATCTTTGTAATACGTGAAACTAAACTAGGTCAATCTAATGTATAAATAGATGTGTAATCAATCAGAAAAATATAGTGTGATGATGGTTTTAGATGACGAGTACATCTATGGATCAGACTAAGAGCTTCAAGAAGAAGAAGAACAGAATATGAAATAGGTTATCAAGAACCAGATTCAAGGCAACCGAGCATAATAGAGGTATTGATCAGTTGCTATAGGTGATAATTTTACATGTAAAATTTATTAGATCTGTATTTAGCAATTGTAGATTGCATATACATAGGTTAGTGAGTATTTTTGACTACATTCTAACAAGTGTGGAAAATAGAAGAAATCCTTTGAGAAGGTGGATTTAACAATCCATTTGTAAACCTTTTAACCGAGTGCACACTAAACAGTGTTTCTAAAGCTCTTAACAGAATAGAGCTTAACCAGTCTCTACATGTTACTCCTAATAGGGTAAGATCATCAGAATTGATCAAACATGTAAGCCTTAACCAACCCCTTCCATTCTACAGATAGTGTTTTTTTTTGTGTTTCATCCCAACTGCTATATTTACCTTATGACAGGGTTTTTCTGTGTTACCAAATCTGGTGTCATATGTAAATACATTTCATGAATGTTTCTATGAATGTTTACATGCTAATTAAGTTTATGATTTTATATAACATACACAAAGATAGAATAGCACATTGGTTGGTAATGCAATTGATTACTAAAAGGAATAAGGTTAAGTGACAAAATTTTTAAGGGTACTGATTCACCCCTTCCCTCTCAGTACACACAATTCCATTATTTCAAACATACAATGTTCTTCTACTTTCTTTGAATATACTGTCAGATAATCCTGATATATAACTAAAATAATGTCAATCAAACTGTCAAAATCCGCAACCATAGCTCTTTGAAAATTATCTCGAGCATTAGCAAGTCCAAAATCCATTCTTGCATACAAATATGTTCCCCATGGACTTGTGAATTTTTTTTTGTACAATTCTACCTCCTTGACCTTTACTTGGTTATTATTTGAAAACCCGTCCATCATAGATAGCAATTCATTTCCTGTCACTTTTTGCAACAAAGCTTCCATATTAGGCAAAGAACAATTATCCTTTAATGATGAAAATTTTCATTTGCTAAAATATACACAAAACCTTATGTCACCATTCTTTTTCCCTAACTGGAACCAAGCTGAATACCCATGTTAAATGTCAGATTGGTTTTACGATCCCTACATCCCTTAACTTCATCAACTCTTCTTTCATTTTTTGAGCCATTGTTAGGTTTATGGGATGTTTCCATTTCCTAAATCATTTTTAATATTGTTTCAAAGGTATCTCATGTTGAAATAGATCCTCCTTGTATGCTTTTAAGTCATCATATGACCATGCAAAAAAATGTCGGTATTTTCTTAATAAGGTTATTATCTTTGTCCTAGTTTTAGGAGTAATTTTCTTTCCAGTGTATACTTCCTTTGGAGTGTGGTCATTTCCAATATTTATCTTCTCTAAATCATCATTATTTATAGGGCTTGACTTCAAGCCAACTTTATCTTTACTGTAAAAAATCTTCTCTAATGTAACTAACCTCTTAGGTCTTGTTTGTATTTAATTGAACAACCTCTTTTTCCAAACAAAATTTCTTTATCTTTCTCTTTCTCCACATATGCATTCCAATCTATTATTTGGTCCTTGTATTGTTCTTCACATGTGAGAAATATCCTTAAAACATAACTTCATCCTAAAAAATTTGCCAATTCTACACATTGTCTAGTATTGTTGACATGGTCTTGATTTCAACTTGCGTTCTCTCATCAAGTGGGACATCCTTGTGCCCGAAAGCCAAGTGTGCCATAAAATGTACTAGAATATTTTTTGATCTATCAATTCAGTTAATTGAAAATGCAACAAAGAATTCTATGGAATCCCAAACTTCATTTCTATAGCATTTTAATTTTGAGTTTTTGGTAACAAATTTATTTTTAACTTGAGAAACAATTAATTTAGAATCAACATAAGCAGTTAATATTTTATCCCATGCTTATTTTTTATTCCAAGGTCTAATTAAAGAGGCTCATAATTGGCTACATAATTTGTACATTCAAAAGACAAAAGGAATGAATATTTAAAAGATTTTACATTAGGAGAAACAAAGATAATTCTTGCACCATTCCCTTCCTTAGTGCATGCACCAACAAAATACATTTTCCATATCATATCTTTATCTTCTTTAGCATGAATTAAACATTTTCTAGTATTTTTCATTGTATTTTTAGTAATAATTACTTTGAAATTGTCCATGTTGATGTGGAAAAATGAATTCACCTATCCCAGATCAGCATCTTCAATGATGTATGATGATCTAGGCTCCCTATCAGTTCACACTTACCTTTCATTCACTGGAATAGTAATATAAGATAGATCCAATTGAATATGACCACCTACTAGGGGTGTTCCCACAAAAGTGTATCCTACTTTTTTGAACACCCTATTTTTTGCTGAAATTGCACATTTTTAAGAAAATATGAGGATTTAAGCCTTGAGATCTCCCATTTGAAGGAGTAAACTAAAAATGGTTAGATAAAAACCTCTTGGCTCAAGCTCTCCATGGTATAATCTATCTACTCATCACTCACACCTATAATCAGGTTTCCTTTGTACCCATCAAAATGCTAACAAAAACTCACTTTGACATTAACCTTTTGTGGGATAAAAAGAATTCATTTCACAAACCCAAATACATGATGATAGTACTCAGAGACATATTTCCAATGATTTCGATTTTAATATATATTGAGTTTATTATGACTTTTCTTTATAAGTTTTAGTAAAAATAGGTTGTCTTACCATTTAGCATCTTCTATGTTCGATGCTTCTAAAAAGATAGTAAATTAGGAAAAGAAATTGGAAAATATCTAGGAAATAGGTAAATTTATATTACATTTCTATCAAAAAAAGGAAAAATGAATTTGGATATATACATATCAAGATAGAGTGATCCAAATGAACCTATGTCCAAATTATAGTTAATGTCACTTCATAACTCAATAAACTATAAAATATTCAACCAAATTGAACGAAACCAATTAGATTATTTATATATTGGTGTTACAAATCTTACTTCAAAATAATTACATTCATATCATTTTTTTATAAAAAAATTTATGTTGATCAAAGTA
>MU226638.1:1960398-1982664 GCA_018584345.1 Thuja plicata | reverse complement strand
TATATATATATATATATATATATATATATATTCTAAAAGTCACTAATTTACATCATCATAAATTCTTAATGGTTTTATAACAATAGGTGTCCGAAAGCAAAGTTTCTTTTTTTTCAGAATGTTCATTTTAGTGTCAAAGTTGGCCAAAAACTGGGATACATTATTGTTGGATCACCCCTATATTAGACCATTGTTTAAATATAATCATTCCATAATTATTAGGTACTTCTACCCAAAAATATCAATTCTATATGATACCTCAGGACAGTGAGGAAATTCAAATTCTACATTTTCATTATGCCCACAATAGGCACGGATCTATTATCCATAGCATAAACTCTTCCATAAGTCGTATCAAATTTCATTCCAAGATCTTTCATAACTTATGATAACATGTGATATTTACTTATTCTCTTGAATCTATCGTAGAATTATTAATAAATTTATTGTTAATTAACAATGTAAGATAAAACAGGATCTACTTGTGTTCCATTTTGAGTAACATAAGTACCTAGATAAAACAATTGGTCGTTCTTCATTTACTTGTCCCTAATTTGATTCTTCTTTACAAACATTACCTACATTAGACAATATTTTTAAAGTTTCATTCTTATAATCTAGAATTTTCATGATATCAAACAAAGGAACATAAATTTTCACTTGTGATAATGCATTAGATATAAAATAATTACCAAATGACAAATTTATACTGACTGTTGGCTTGTCCACTAGTTTTGTTATCTTGGGAACTTCTACTAGGTGTCCTTTCTTTTGGGTGTCATCTTTTTTCTTTCCCAAAGTGCCCATTTGGCTGCTATTTTGCTTCGACACTTTAGCAAATATTCTAGCATGTTTTCCTTGATCAATATTCATTATTCTAATCCTCAACTGCAGCAATGGTATAAGCTTCATTTTCTTCATCTTTTAATCTCCTTAACACTGGAGCTCCTTCACGTTTTTTATCACATTGATATATTTTATTTAAATAATCATCATGTATATATTATTCATCAGAAGAATTTTTATCATTTCTTCCCCACAAGGGTTCAGTTGAGACTGCATTCACCTATGGATGTTAGTCATCGCACTTATCTTCTGCCTCCTGCAAACTCTAGGCTACAACACAATTCTCATGAGAATATGGTAATCTACATGAATCACACCAATTATTACCTTTCACCAAGTGATTTTTGTAGAATGTTGGCCTATCATTCCTGGTATATTTTCCCTTCAAATCCTTGAGAATTTACATAATTTATTTGAGATCATATTTTTAGGGTCTTTAGGATTTTACAACTTACTATCAGCTTTCTTGTTTCTTCTCCCAGTAGATTTCTATCAATTTTAATAGTAGTGGTCCAACTTTGAAATCTTGTTGGTTTATGTGATATAATTTCATAAAGAGTCTTGCTATCAAATGCACATAAATAAAAATCAATCAAAAAAGAGTCAACTGACTTATGTCCCTTGGTATTATATTCAACACTTTCTTAAATCTTTTATTAAATTCTACCATAGATTCATTAAATTTCTTCTTAATGCTGGTTAGTTCGTGGGATGCAAAACAAGTGTAATTATGATCACCAAATTTTTCAATAAACTAAGTTGCAAACTCCTTCCACCTTGAGATTTATCTAGTAGGAAGCCCTCTATACCATTATCCAACATCTTGAATTAATGAATGTACAAATAGTTTCATGAAAACATCCTCATAATGAATTTCAAACTCCTCAATTATATTTTCAGATTGATCACATGTTGTTCAACATATTTTATTCCTTTACAAGTGAATTTTTGAATAGTTGCCTTCAAATCATTTTGAATATGGTTTGGATAACCTACTATTCCTCCAAAATCTGACTACCTATATTTCTCTTAACCCAACATTGAGTCCACCTTGATTATGTATTATTGGTCCTTGATTTTGATAGTTTGCATTTCCTATGTTCTAACATCTATTATTTTGGCTTCCATTACCATAATTCTATTGTCTTTGATTACCATGATCATGATTTCCTCCATTTCTTGGTTGTCTCTAATGGCAATATTTCTCACTGCCATTGTTATTACTTCCATATCTTCCCATATTTTCTCACTCAAACAATGGATTAGTATGATCAGTTTTGCAAAATTGTTCTCCATTTTTCTCTTGAAGAGGATCATATTTAGACGTCCTAACATCCTTTGTTATCCTTCCTTCTTCAATTCTTTCTTCTCTTATGCTCTCATATCTGCATCTTTCTTCTCTTGGTATTTCATCTTTATTTAATTTTTTTCTTGGTGAAGAGATTGCACTTCTTTGTATTCTCATTTTCTTTAATATTTCATCTACTTGCCTCCTAAGACCTTCTCCCATCTCTTCATTATCTCAGCCCGCATTAGCTATCAAATGAAAAATAGTATCCTAATTTTGATCCTTTTCTTCTTTATTTCCTTCTTCACAATTCATTTCATGTTGAGGACCGTGCTCTTCCACTTCTATCTAGGAAAAAGGATTATAATTTTCATCATTATTCCCATGACTATGATGACTTAAAATGGGGGTTTCTTCTTCATTGAAAAATTCTCTTTCCATGTTAGGGAACTTCTTATATCCATCAAATGTTATCTCTGAATCCGGATTTTTATTCTTACTTAAGTTTCTTTTTGGATTTAACTCAATATGGTTAGTATGTCCTTTATTAAGGGATTTTATACCCCACATGTACTCTAAAGATAAGTGTCTAGGATCTTGACTTATGCTTTTGCTAGAAAGATTGTTCATCATAAATTACAGTAGAGTTTCCACCTCACTAAGAGGAAAATTTTGTCTTACTATTTCTGAGTTCTTATCTCCAGTAGAGTCTATATTATCACCAAATATTCTTGAAAACTTCTTAAAAAATCCCCAATAGAGTCACCAATTTGTTGGTTCCCAAATAAAAAAATGGGAAATTATATGAGTTTGCCTACTCAATTATGGAATGTTCAAACAAACTTGGCCATAAAATGGGAGTGATCGATTATGCTCCTCCTCCCCTGCACTTTAGGCTCGATAGAACCAATGTGGGTGGGCCTATACCTTAAACTAATCTTCATGTGGGCTTAATAATCCCCAATAGCTCGCCATATCTCCTGATATTCCTAAAATATTTAGTAGAGGCATATGTATCTAAATTATGTATGATGCCTCTAATTTTGGTCTTCTAGCATGATCATCCATTATATCTCCAACATTTGTATACTTTCATCCCATGACTACACCCACAGTCTTTTCCACAAATGAGATCCTGCATAGAATAAAATAAATTAATACTATATTAATTTAAGAAATTAAAACATACATTCAAATGGAAAACTATCTGTATTCTTTTCTGTTAACCACGTGGAAAAACTTTCCAACTAAGTTTTGGAAAAAAAATAACACCTGTCTGTATTTTCCAAAGTTTAAAAAAAAACATTTCCTCCCTATGATTTTCAAAGATTAGACCGAGTTTTGAAAAAAAATACACCACCTATCTGCATTTTCCTAAGTTTCATAAAAAAATTCCTCCCTCCGAATTTCAAAGATTGGATTGAGTTTCAAAAGAAGGAAGTTCCTCCCTACTATTTATGAAGGTTATAATTTATTTTTGAAAAATAATTTCCTCCCTACGATTTCTGAATATAACACTTTGTTTCCTTTTTGGCCAATTAAAGATTTGAAATATATGGGTTCAACCTCTATTTTGGGATTTTGGCAATTCCCTTATAAGGCTTCTATTTATGATTACTAGCACCATGAGCATCAAATTTATAAAATGGAGTACTTAGTCCATTTTATACATCTTCAAAAAATGTGGGCCCCATCATTCAGGAATCATACTACTTTCATTCTATTCCTTATCATTCTATTTTGGAACTTTGGGAAATCCCTTACTCGCCCTCTAATCCCAACTACTTTGGCTTAGCGCATTTATTTTTTATTTTCCTTGAATAACTTATACATAATTTTAATATTTCAAGAGAAATATCAATTTTTAATTGATACTGTTCTCTCTGGCTCTATCAAACCAAGATTCATTTCAGCACCACGTTTGACATAATCACTAACTTGCGACTAGAAGGATTGACCACTTACTTAACTTGTGAGCTCATGACTAACCTTTGTCGCTATCTTTGGATATTTTTCGTTAACTACTATCCAAGCTCGCGAACTAGAAACCACTATTGTATCCACTTCACTACACTTTCTTATAACTATCATTAACCACCGCAACTTGGTGCCTAACTATTGTCACTAGCTCTCAGGTTTTTTCACTAACCACCACTTTAAACTACAAGATGGTGAATAGTTTCCCTCTCCAACTCACGACTTGACTAATAACTACTTCCTTCAATGCGTGAGCTTTCGGCTGACTGCCACATCGCACCTTCTAATTTGTCTAGTTGTCTCCATCCACCAATCTCATCTGTGTGGGCCTAAAAAATTTCCTTATCAGCACTTGGGCCTACGCCATTCTCCAACTCACCATTTTGAGTACCTGACCTGCCAAAATCCTATTGCCTTTGGTATCTTAATCTATGCTTTTTTACATATAAAAACACCTAGTTTTTCCTTAACATAATAAATATGGCATAAGTGCATTATAATAAATCTGCTACTGCAACCATCACAGAGGATTCATTCTCTCAAATCTGTAACAAATCGTGTGCCTCTAACATTTTCCATCCTTCATTACATTGCCTGACCAATCTTGCACATAGAAAACAAGTAATTACTATTCTTATGATAAAAATGTGTGGTTACATATAAAAATATTAAGGATAATATATAATTATTTTAATAAAACAAGCTTAAGGGAACAAAATCTAAATTGAAAATTTATGTTCTAACAGGTCCTATTTCATTATGACTGGCCTTTTATATTTGTTTTGATTTCAAACCTTGATTATATGCGCATTTTTTGTATCCCCATATAATAGTAGACTCTTTATTTAAATTTAAGTTCTAATTGGCAGGCATATGATACCACATAAACCACAAGACTAGATAGGTCAGTGCATTCCATGCAAGGAACCATGTTCCCTGTAAAAGTGGCCCAAAGTTAATTTGAAGAATGATCTCATATTTTTTTTAGGATATTCAAAACCCTGTAAACCTCCTTTGTTTTCTCAGCCTTGATATTGCTTAGTGAAGTCAAAAATAAAAGTTACCTCCCTAATTTTGGGTAAGAAGAAACCATATAAAAGCATTCAAGCACTCAGGCTATCAATTCAAGGAGCAATCAAGGAAATAGATCCAAGTTGATAATAATTCAAGGGTCAAGCATGCAAGACAAAGAGTATTAAGATAGAACCAAGCATTAGTGACTCCATTCACATTTTTCTTATCCTAGATCCATGGTCAAGTCAAGATTTACAACACTTTCAAACATCTTCATTAGTAATTTGACACTTGTGAAGGTATTAAAATATTATCAAGACTTTGGTAGTTAATATAATGTTTTCCTTCTTATACATTTCAATTTAACTTCATGCTTAATTCTCAATTCAAAAATTTTTATAGGTAGATGTAATAGAGAGTTAGAAGAGACAATAGTTTCATCAGAATTCACTGGGTCTAAGTTACCTCTGATCGTGTCAGGTGAGTTTGGTCACCACGTACACTCCAGGTCTGGCAAATCCTACCATTCCTGATTAAAATTTAAATAACATGTTAGTCACAGTTTTGGATTTTTAGATTTGGTATCAACATTGGGTTTATAGTCCACAATATGTCTACATACCCCTCTTTTCTATTTTTCCCTATAATCTTACATTTCTCTTTTACATAGTCATTTTAAATTCCATAAAAAATGAATCCTTGCATCCTCTTAGAGATTGAGTCTCCTCGAGCCTAGTGGACCCACTTTCCTTCAAATAAATGAAATCATTTAGGAGTGAGATTCCAAGTTTGGCCATCCATCCTAGTGAATTTCCATCACACCTCATTTTCTTTCACTATGAAGCATAATTAATCTCCTCTTCATAGTTGATGTTAAATAAATAAAATCTATTTAATTAATTCACCTCAATCTAAAATTCCTAAACTACTCACCTAAATACTTCATATAGGTTAATTAAGTAGTTACTTATACAAATTTTCCCTAATTTAAAAATCTATCGCATACCACTAAACTCGAAGAATTTTTTTTTTCTTCTTCGAGATCATCATTGGTTTCAAAATCAAGGAGAAAATGTAGACCCTCCATCTTCGTACATGTCTCTTCAAACTATCTATCCCCCTCTTGTCTAATCATGATAAAAGGAAGAACCTTGACTATCCATTTCATTTCTCTAGCTCCACTCTTTGTTTATCTCCACCATTTATTAATTTTTTTACATATTCTTACATATTTGTATGAAGAAGGCATTACCAATATGAAATGGGTGATAGATCTACTTATTGATATCAACAATTAATAATTTAGGTAAGGATGCGAGATGATAGAAGTAATCTCAACCATCTAACTAAAAAATGAATATTATTATTATATATTAATATATTTAAAAAGAAGATAATATTTAAACATTAATAAAAATGTGTAAAATGAATAAATATATATATTTTTATAATCTTCTTTTGATGACAATATATGTTAAGATTATCTTCTTCAATTTTGTGATATTCATTCTTTCCTTATAAAAATTTTAAAAGGAAAAAGATTACTTCTTAAATTTATAAAAGGAAAAAGAAAAATTTATTGGAAACGTGAAAAATAGTTGTATTCTAGTTCTAAAAGGATTAATATTTATTTTAATTATTTATGTATTTTTAATTTAATTAACAGTTATTTATGTTGAAATTTTAATTATTGTAGAATAATTACATTTTAAATTAAATTTCTATCTATTATTGAATATCATTTAGTACTATCTTATTTTCTTAGTTTGAAGAGAAAAAAAGAAGTTAAAATGGAATATTCTATTCTAATATTTTTTCTTCTTCTTTATGGATTATATATATATGTATGTATGTATGTATGTATGTGTACATATCTATACATATACATATACATACATGTACATATATGTATACATATACATACATGTAGATATATATACATATACATACATGTGTGTGTGTGTGTGTGTAGGTATACATATATATATGTATATATCTATGTGTGTGTGTGTGTGTGTGTGTGTGTGTGTGTGTAAATATACATATACACAAACACACATATGTGTGTATGTGTTTCTCTCTCTCCCTCCTCAACTCAATGTATCTCTATTTATTTATCTCCCTCCACTGTCTATTATCATTTCTTCCTCTCTCTTTTTCTATTTCTAAACACTTCTCCCTCTTTCCATTTTTTTCTCTTCCTCTCCCTCTTCCCAAATCTCTATACCTATATCTCTTTGTGTCTCTATATCTATCTTTGCATATTTCTATTTTCTTTTCTTTCTCTATCGTTGTCTTGTTATCTCTATCTCTCTCTATCATTATATCTCTCCCTCTCTATATCTATTTATAGATCACTTGTTATCTGTATCTTATTTTTCTATTTCTTTGTACTCTCCCTCTATGTATTTATCTCTTCCAATATCCCTCTCTGATCTCTCTCTTTATGACAATTCCCCCTGTAAATATTCCTCTCATTCTCCTCCTCATATATCAATCTCTTACTCTGTCTCCACCTCCATCTCCATCTCTATCTTCTTACCTCTTCCTTTCTCACTCTTCTTCTTATATTTCTCCCTCTGTCTATCCCTATCTATACCTCTCTCTCCATCTCAGCCTACTGCAAACATATCATAGACCTATATTGCTAATGGAATCTAGTTATCTTCTTTATTTAAAGGTTTTAATTTTGTCATGTTTAAAATCTTATAATTAAACACATTGTTGATTTGAAACTATCAGTTCTTCAATAAGACCCTTGTTGCACAAACAATGTAATTTTCTAATGACATGCCAATTAACCTCGTGCATTGCATAAATCTATAAATAAATAGAATAAAAAAATTTCCTAATTCACCTTCCACACCGTTTCCATCTACCCATTTTACACCATGGTGGGATTGTTAATAATCCATTTCAATTAAACTGTCCTGAATACAATAAATAGTTTAAATATCGTATGATACAAATTTTTCTGTGACACATACATACAAAAACTTTGAAATGAATTGTAAGATATGGTATTAATTTAAAAAGTTCCCAATCAACTCAAATATTGACACAAACATCCTTGTGTATAGAAAATGATAGCAAGCATGTATATATTTCCATAGGCTGTTCTGAAAGCTAGTTGCTTGCATAGAAATGAAAATATCAAATATTTGAGGCTATTTTGACTAGAGAGGTCCCAAAAGGGCAGACTTATTTAATAATGGATGCTTTAGTATTAATGGAATTTGTTGGGATTTGTGATGCATGATTAGGCTTTCTGCCATTCTCTCATGTTTGAGATATCCTCTTATAGTCGTCTCTTATTTGTCACTAATCCTTGTGCCTAACTTAAAAATTCTATTCATGTGTGATGTATCTTTTTTGCAATCAAGCCATCCTTCTACCACTTTCCTTTCATATGCATGCAAATCTGTGAACAATTACATCATCATGTTGTATAACCTCCTATAGATCATGTACAAATATTAGTCAACTATGAAAAATACTGATATTTCAAACTCCATATTCTTGAACAGATTAAATTGGGTGAATATGTTAAAAGACTTAAGATCATAATTGTATTATTTTCTCTGCCTTTAACTGTACAACTATTGTAATATTGAGTGACAGATTTACACCAAAGATCAGCTTTGAATTTTTTATTATAACATTACATGATTAATTATGTTACAGTTAAAGAAAGGTATTTTTTTATTAAGTAAAATAGGTTTTAAAGGGTGCCTAAAACCCGATACAAAGCTTAAGATATAGAAATAGGTCCTTACATAAAAAATAGCGGGAACAAAGACACAAACTTGCCACAACCAAGGCCACAGAAAAATAGAACAGGAAACCCATCAACACTGGGAGAAAAAATAAGACATTGAAGTCCAGCAGCCCAGATGCATCCCGTAAGAGGAACAGCCAACAAAGAACTAGTAGCCAACACCCGAAGCCACAAGAAGGGTCATTTCTTCCCCTTTTGGGATCGAAGGGCCATAACAAACGTGGGAAAAATTTTAGATATTTCCCTTTTCACAACAGTCCACCCAACATCGACCACATTGGCCAAACCCTGCAAATCGGGGACCAAAACTCCCAGATCTGGAGAGCCAGGAGAAGGTACCATAGAAGGGCCAAGTACAGCCAACGGTAAAGGTACATCAAGAGAGCCCGTAGCCACCAGACCAGAAGAAAACAACAGAGCGTTGCCAGCAAGAGAAGCAACAAGCTCACCTCCATCAGAGACCCAAACACAAGTCTCAGTACAAAGAGTCACCGCAGAGACAAAGGCAACAAAAGAAGATGGAGGAGTGGCCTCACCCAGGGAAGAGACCTCACTAGACACAAGAGGCTCATTTTCCTCAGCAACCTCCAGAGCAGAAGAAACTACCCAAGAAAAGCTTCGGACAGACGAAGCCTTCCCAACAGTGTAATGTTGAGAAGAAGCCCCCTTCCACCAAGAAGCAGATTTTTTTTAATCTTCTCCAAGCCACAATGATCATCCAAATGACCAGTTTTGAAACATCTCCTGCATCTGAAAGGGAGCCCTTCATAATCCAGGGATTGGATCCAGGCACCTTTAGAGTGCTGCAGTATAATCTTTTCCACAAGACCCTTAGAAATGTCCAGGTCCACAAAATTTGGGCATACGTTGAATGAAGAATATCAAAAGAGTCCTCATCAACCATTAGAAAGTCCCCAAGAGCCTCACCCACAGCCTCTAATAGGGAATCCTTCAAAATGTCTAGGTCCACCAAAATCTGGGCATCAGTTGAATGAAGAATATCAGAAGAGTCCTCATCAACCATCAGAAAGTCCCCAAGAGCCTCACCCACAGCCTCTAATAGGGTATGTTATCAATGATTTGGCGGCCAAATAATAGATCTGATTGAGAAATACGAAAAATGATTATAATAGCTTTAAAAAAGGTTTCAAGCAATTTATTTTGAAGATATTAAATTTGAATTTAACAACAAGATTTAAACAATAATTGTCATATATCACCTTTCTTTTCCACAGTTGTCACAGTACTGACAGATCATGGCATCTTGCTTTCATAGTTATTCTTCTTTATCAGTATTTCAAGTTTTCATGGAACACCTATGGAGAAATATACGCGTATTAAATTTAGAATGTGCTGGAGATGAGTAAAGTAGTCAAAGAATTTGGGTCTTCAATAAGAGTAAAAGTAGTATACAAGTTTCATAAAATGAGAGGGTACGCTTTTCATGTGGTCCAAAAATGGTTCTGTAAGGCGTAACAGCAAGGCAGTCGGGTATTTTGCACCATTGCTAGTTGCGCTTTACCTGCTATCTCTGCAGCAATCTAACTAGAGGAGAACAAAGTTGATTTAGAAGATATAGCTTCCGGCCAATAGCAATATAAATTATAGTTTAGAATAATACAGAGAGATTTGATTTGAGAGGTTTGCTTAAGTGTATTAATCATTGATATGCCTTTGCATTAGTCCAAATATTAAGGATGAGTAAGTTTTATTTGGATATTAGTTTTTCATGTTCTAATATGAATTATAAGAAATGTTAATTAGTGGACATTTGTATCTATGGAATCTTGGAGAGTATTTTGGAAGTCTCTTGGAAAGTATTTTTTAAGTCTATTTATATTGATTTTCCATTATACTTTTATCCAAATTCAAAGAAAAATTAGTATATTATTTTTTATATTATAAAGTCAAATCATTTTAAATAACATAGAGTCCACTTTCAATGACTATTGTACAATACACATAATTAAATAATTCTAACATAGCTTTATCTTTTTCAAAGAATATTCCAATCTATCTACAATTTATTATTCCAAAACTCTCAAAATCTAATTTCAAAATTTTCATTGTCTTTTCAATCATAAATTTCATAAAAGCTTTTGAAATAAAAAAGATGAGATACAAAGTAAGCGTGGTTATTAAAATTGCTGTGGCTGAAAATTTTATACGAAAAAGGAAGAATTAAATGATTGTGTTCTTTTCCTACACACCTAGTCTTGGAATGCTATCATATATCAAATCTAAAACTAATGAGATCACTTTATCAGACCAGCCGAATGAAATACCTTTTTAAATGAGCAGTTGAAGGGTTGGGTAGAAACTTTGTTGGGCAAGGGCATAGTCCAAATATAATTGTAAAATTTTAAATCTTCTTTAATAAAATTCAACAATCTCATACATAACAACAACAATAATAACAACAACAACAATAACAAAATAAAAATAAAAAAACAATTTAAAAATAGATATATCAAATTTATAAATTAGATAGTGCATTCATGAAGGTGAAAGACATCATAAAAAAAATCATAACATGGCACTCGTGTTCCTTCTTATATATATCATCATAGCTAATTCCATTATTATAATAATTGGAATGAAGATCGGGTACAGGATAAAGAATGATGATCAACGTCCCCAATTACAACTATATATCTAGTATGCAAATTCTTAATGGTGATAGAATCTATTATGAACTCAACACTTTATTTCTCCACCATGTGTGAAGTAATCGATAAAATATTTAGGCAAAACTATTGTTCAGGGCGAGGTCATCGTTTTCTCTGGAGCGAAAAACCGCAGTCAAAGTATATATGGCCTACAATAACTACGATGAACAGTGGAATTTTATAGTGAAAGGGGACTACATAGAACGAGAATTCGTTTTCAACAATTGCAGAGGTAAAACTAATTTTCATCCTCCATTTCGCTTGATCAACCATTGTTATAACAGCATTCCTCTTAACTGCTACAAATTAAAGTTTCTAGATTCTATGGTTTGAGATTTTTATTTTCTAGGTTAATCTAAGGTTACATTCTTTATGATGGATCATATAATATAATGGGAAATATCGATGACAAAATAAATTGCACACATTAATTCATAGATAATAACAAAACATGTTTTATACAACATCCTTTCAAATCAGATGAATTTCCGATAAGTCTTGCAATTGTTGTTATACCTAGCTATAAAATCTCTTTCATTAGATTGAAATTTTTAGTCTTAACGTATTATTAGATTGTTATTATACATATTTACTAAACATTCTTTCAATTATTTAAAGTATTTCAGTTTACAGTTTATGATATATTGCTTTTAGTTAGATTCCTTTCAGGTGCCTTTGCCATATTTGAGAGAGAGGATTTGAGGTGTGTTCTATCTTCTTTAAAAAGCCTTAAGACTTGAAGGATAAGTTTAAGGTATAGGCCTACCGGTCTTGGTTCTGCAGAGCCAAAATTGCAGAAGGTTCAACCTTGCCTTGGTTGAATCTTGTTAGTTGGCCAAATCATTTGTGTTTCCCAACATTGAATTGACATGTCTATAGGAAATCCAATCTACTGATTTGAGGACCAACAAACCATACAACTATTGTAATATGAGTGACGGTTTTACACCAAAGATCAGCGGTGAATTCTTTATTATAACATTACATGACTAATTATGTTACAATTAAAGAAGGGAATGTTATCAATGATCTGTCGCAAAATAATAGTTCTGATTGAAAAATACGAAAAATGCTTGTAATAGCTTTAAAAAAGGTTTGAAGTAATTTTTTTTGAAAATATTAATTTTGTGAATTTACCAACAAAATTTACACAATAATTATCGTATATCACTTTTCTTTTCCACAGTTGTCACAGTACTGACAGATCATAGCATCTTGCTTTCATAGTTATTCTGCTTTATCAGTATTTCAAGTTTTCCAGCAACACCTTTGGAGAGATATATGCGTATTAAATTTAGAATGTGCTGGAAATGAGTAAAGTAGTCCAAGAATTTGGGTCTTCAATAAGAGTGAAAGTAGTATACAAGTTTCATAAAATGAGAGTGCACGCTTTTCATGTGGTCCAGAAATAGTTCTGTACGGAATAATAGCAAGGCAATCGGGTATTTTGCATCATTGCTAGTTGCGCTTTACCTGCTATCTCTGCAGCAATCTAACTAGAGGAGAGCAAAGTGGATTTAGAAGATATAGCTTCCGGCCAATAGCAATATAGTAGTTTAGAATAATACAGAAAGATTTGATTTGAGAGGTTTCCTTAAGTGTATTAATCATTGATATGCCTTTGCATTAGTACAAATATTAACGATGAGTAAGTTTTGTTTGGATATTAATTTTTCATATTCTAATATGAATTATAAGAAATGTTAATTAGTGGACATTTGGGTCTATGGGATCTTGGAGAGTATTTTTAAAGTCTCTTGGAGAGTATTTTTTAAGTCTATTTATATTGGATTTCCATTATAATTTTATTCAAACTCAAAGAAAAATTAGTATATTATGTTTTATATTATAAAATCGAATCATTTTAAATAACATAGAGTCGACTTTCAATGATTACTGTACAATATACATAACTAAATAATTCTAATATAACTTTATCTTTTAAAAAAAAATATTCCAATCTACCTACAATTTATTATTCCAAATCAATCAAATCTAATTTCAATATTTTCAATTTATTATTCCAAAACTCTCAAATCTAATTTCAACATTTTCATTGTCATTTCAATCATAAATTGCAAGAAAGCTTTTCGAAAAAAGAAAGATGAGATAGAAAGTAAGCATGGTTATTAAAATTGGCGTGGCTGAAAATTTTATACGAAAAAGAAAGAATTAAATGGTTCTGTTCTTTTCCTACACACCTAGTCTTGGAATGCTATCATATATCACATCTAGAACTAATGAGATCACTTTATCAGACCAGCCGAATGAAATACATTTTTAAATCAGCTTTATTCTCTTGGAGTTAAATTTGTCACAGACAGCAAGTAAAGCCCAGCTAGCAAAGATGTGAAGGGTGTGATTAAAGTCTCGCCCAGAGAAAGTAAATTACCAGCTTGGCGCTTCCTTGGCTTACACGAAAAGCATACAACCTCTTATTACATAACCTGTATGTGAACTTGAATCTAATTTGAGAGTGAAGTTTTTGGAGTGCTTTACTAATCTCTGCCAGTTTTTCAATTTGGTCGCTGTTGATGGCAGCAGCTGAAAGTGAAGAGAAACAGTTCATTTCTGAAGAATGGACTGTGGAAATCGATAGCTTTCTGGCAGAGAGCGAGAAACCTGTGAAAGTTGTTAAACCGAGCATGTGGGTGCCCAGGGCTCTGATTGATGCAAAGCAAGACGCATACATTCCTCAAATGCTTTCACTCGGGCCCTTCCACTTTCGCACTCTTCAGGACCAAACTCTTGCCCCCTACCGCCAACGCATCAACCATCTTTCCCGGATGGATTTTTACAAGCTCAAATCAATAAGAGATGCCACACAAAATAAGACAGAAATCATCTCTAATTTCTTGAGAAGAGCATCAGAGATGATGCAAGAATTTGAGGAGTTCTACGACTGGAAGATCAACGACGAAGAAAAGTTCGGGCGAATGGTGATGTTGGACGCTTTCTTCCTCCACCAGTTTTTGAAAAATGGGTTCCATGTCCTTAATCGGGAGTCAAGTCAAAGACGTAGCAGGTACGGTGAAATTCTTACGCCCACACTCACAAACATCAGATGTGATATTGTGAAGCTGGAAAATCAGATCCCTCTTTCCCTTCTCAGACAAATAGATAGTGATCTAAACTTCAATACAGTTCAAACATTTTTCACTACTCAAATACCTCATCTCTCTTGCTTTCAAGTATCTTCTGATGTGAAGATTGAATACAATGGAGAGCACCATCTACTTGGTTGTATCCACAAATATGTGTCCTCCTTATTGGAGATTCATTGTCCACAACAACAAGAAGAAAATAATCCCAATAATGCCACCTTCTGTGAAAGCTTCATTACTGTTATAGACGACATGGTTGCGGCCCTGTTAGGTCTCTTCTATTCTCACCCAGCCAGAGACCATAACGATTTCCTCAAAAGTTACAATGCAAAAGAGCTCGCCAAGGCTGGAATCCAATTCAAATCTGGGCAGGACAAAATCAGATTTGACAAGCAATCCGACACTCTTTTTCTTCCCAGGATTGTAATATCAGACACGTACACAGAAGTAATGATGAGGAATTTGCTGGCGCTGGAGTTCAACGATGCCAATCGGCCCAAACATGTGACACAGTACGTTGAACTGATGGACTGCCTCATCGACACGGCAGAAGACGTTACCCTGCTGCGAAAAAGCAAGGTTATTAGTCGAGAAAGCATGATGATAACGGATGAGCAGGTGGCCAAGATGTGGGACGGCATGGGGAAGCCTCTGTTTTTTGCAGGGTTTGAGGAGCATTCGGAAGCAATAAAGAGTGGAATCAGGGAAGCGCTGATCAAGAAATATTACAGAAGCAAGGTACGAAATTGGTGGGTGGAGTTTCATGGGGAACATCTTTCGAAACCATGGAAAACGCTGGCTTTGTGTGCTGCAGTTCTAGTTGTGGTACTCACCGCTGCACAGACCTACTGCGCTTTTGCGGAGTGCCAAAAGAAGTCCTAGTCGTACACGGCCCCCAATATGTGTACTATTAGTTTGTCTATGTTAGCAGCCATATAATTTTCATGGTTGATGATATGATTGTTGGTTTGATTGTGCTCTATGTCTATGTTTCTGATTTAACTCTAGATAATGAATTATTGTAATTTTACGTATTGGGATTTGAGTTTTTGAAGATGGGTTTTGATTTAATTTAATATTTGAGTGATTTTGAGGTTATTCTAACATATAATTGCTTATCTGAAACCAATTTTTATTTATTTAGATGTATGCTGATTTGAATTGTTGTGATTCATTATGTAAAGACAAATACCAATATCTATGCAATTCTGTTTGTTTAAAAAAAAAAAACGAAGAACTAAAGAAAGATTGAAATTATATTTTGTATTAAAAAAAATATGTTTATTACAATATGTGAGTTTGTTAAAAAAATTAAATAAATTTATATATCATGTCACGTGATGTGTATGACAATATGAATTTCATTCATTCTTTTTGAGTTGTTAAATTAAGTTAAGTATTTTCAAAATTGATTATGTTTATAGAAACCTCATATTTGTTTTCGCTTCTTAGTACAATCTTCCATAGATTATTTCATTTATTTGGCTAATTGCCTCCAAATAAACTATTCTTCTCTACAAATCAATAAATTCAGCTAATCTGACAAATTAAACACAATTAATCCCCCTTCATAACTCTACTTTGATTAATGGGTTTCTTCAGATAGTGTGTTGCTTAAATGGTAGAGTTGTTCCAGCCACGAGGGTTCAAACCCCAACTAGACCATTGTGATCATAGGGTCAAATTGAATGTGCTTACGCGTTTGAGCCTTAGCTTTGATAATTGAGAATGAGGTCCCCCATTTGTGATCTTACTGATTCTTAGCTCCAAGTTAATAGCATTTCACTTGGAATAGGAGGACATGTAATGTCAGCATCAATAGTCATGTTAAAAAGTTTACAAAGCGCTTATTTTATTTAAAAAAAAACTCTACTTTAATTAACTAGAACAATTTAATTAGTTAAGTACAACCAATTAATTAAATAATACATGATTATTTAGTTGATTAGGTTAATTTTTCAGCTCATAATATTTTTTTCTAATTTGAATTTCTCTCCCATATAATTCATGGCCCAATTTTTTTTTCCTTTGATATCACCATCCATTTTAAAATCAAGGATAAAATTTAGATTCTTTATCTATACTCGTCTCGTCAAATTTTTTATCCCCACTCTTGATTGAGCATGCAAAATGTATGAACCTTGACCCTCCATTTCATCTGTAAATCTGCACTCTTGATTCATCAGCACCATCCTTTCCTAGTTGCTCACATATCCTTCCATCTTGCAATTTAAGGAAATCACATCAACTGATCATGTGTTTTCCACCCCATCTTTCCACTTGTCAATAGGATAGGATGCACATCTATGCATGAAAATTAGAGTACTTGATTTCATCATTCAAAATAATCATTCATTGACCAACTTGGAAAGTCTATTCAATAAGGTTTACCAAAAGGCATTTGCATCCATAATACTTACATATTATCACATTTAGTAACATCATAGAAAACAAATATTTTAAGCGCATCACAAAGATCAAATTTTATTGTTACTTTATGCCTATAACTCTTTCATTCGATTAATATTTGATATCCATATTTTTGGCACATCTAATAGAACTCTTATCTCATTATAAATCTTTAATTTTTGAATCTCTTTCTTAAAGTTTTTATAGAGTCGGTATTCATGGATGCATTGTAGGTCTCTATAATTTTTTCATGTTTTGTATGAGGTATGCCCATGACAAATTTTCATATTTAAGTGTACACAATATGTTGATTCACACAACATTATATGCTTCAACAAATAGAATTTTGTCATCAACAAATTCTTGATGGGAGTAAGGTTAAAGGTGAGACACTCAATCTTAACACCTTTTAGAAAATTAGCTTTTATGTTACATTATATATTGCACCCCAAGCTTCAGCCACAATAATGAATAAATCGGGGGATAGGGGATCACCCAGTATTAAGCCTCAATAATGAATAAATCGGGGGATAGGGGATCACCCAGTATTAAGCCTTTTCCATTGGAAAAAAAGCCTTCAGGGGAGCCATTGATCATAACATAAAACATAGTAGAGGTAACACATTCTATGATTTAAAAATGATGATGAAATTGACCCTGAAAATGACTTCGAATATGAACTTGAATAAGGGGACTCCTTCGATGACTCTGATGATGAGGATTATGTACGTAAAGAGGTTGATTGTGGTGAGGAAGACAAAGAGAAATCCTTTTATATAAATCGAGATTTATATGATTATGATGAGATCATGGACGTGGCTTGTGCATCCCCTCTGGTTAATAGGGAAGAAATAACAATTTAGGCTCCTCCTTATCCAAATCCTAGTATGGATAATGAGAATTACCGCGACTTTTTTGAACAAGTCAAAGACTTATAGAATATGTTTGTTTCTCTGGAGGGAATTTGGCAATGCTATATCTTCACTTTGTAGGATTACGGATGCTCTTAGGTACAAAGTTTCTATGGGCATTATGTGGGGACAAAGAAAAATGAGGAAGAATATAAAGAAGGAGAAGGATACTGACCAGAGTCAGTGGATAGAAAAGGTTAAACATGGTGAAGAGGATGAGGAAAGGGTTGTTAATCGAAACACTCTATCAAGGAATTTGGAGATTATTACTCACGGGGATTCTACCTAGGAAGCAAATCATTAAGGTTGATTACCTTATCTGTTATATTCTTTATAGGGACCTTGTTAATAGCAGTACTTTATCTTCTTATGTTTTGAAAACTATTACTAGTATTTTTTTATGCTTACAAAGATCTTAATGGCCTATTGGGCTAGCATAGAGTGTTTTGTTTTAATGGATATGGACTTAAACTCTCATAGATATAGATTTGTGAGGTTGAATAAATTCTATAATGTGCATG
This sequence comes from Thuja plicata, assembly GCA_018584345.1. Classification (NCBI taxonomy): domain Eukaryota; kingdom Viridiplantae; phylum Streptophyta; class Pinopsida; order Cupressales; family Cupressaceae; genus Thuja; species Thuja plicata. Next base: position 1,964,147 of record MU226638.1, on the reverse strand, counting down.
CTTTAAACTATGAGGATAGTAGTACCTATAATGTTCATGATTTAAACTATAAGGATAGTAGTAGTGATAGTTTAGTTTCGATGGGTCTTGTTAGTAGTTTTAGATTGAATTTTGAAGTTCTAGTATATGGATTTTATGTCTTGCGTCTGTAATGGCTTGAATTCTAGTTGTTTTGTTATGAATTTTATGTTGTTTGGGATTAATGCTCCCTCCCTTCTTAATCAGTAAAAATATGTTGTGTGTTAACTATACATTATTGGTGCCACTTGTGAGAACATTTTGCAAAAAGTGCTTTGCCCATGATGTTGCTTAGCCCATGATGCTTGTGCTTTGGCTTATGAATGTTGTGCACTATTTTTTTTCATAGACCTAAAATGATTTCATTGCAATTTTTTTTAGAATACTAGAGTTTTTTTAACATCTTCATTTAAATTTTGTAGGTTTTTCTTAGAGTGTGGTAAACCTTTTGGTTTAGTCTTTTAATTGGGGTTTTGTCAACTTTGATTTGTAAGAGTTCACTTTCATTTAACTCAAAATTTATAAACATAAATTATAGTTTAATTATGTGTTGTCTTTAAGATTTTTATGATCATCCATTTTATTGGGGGTGGAATAAGTTTGATAACTAACTTTAATATTTGAAGTTTTGTGAGATCCCTTGGTGTAGACAACATACTATGTGGCTCCCTTGCATTTCTAATGGTGCTAGTGTGTTCGTGTTTAGTTTTGACACCTTTACATTTTCTATGGTATTTATATGTCCCCAAGCTATCTAGGTCATTATTTTCTTTTATGAAACCTTTTCTTAATATTTATTACTTGTTTTTTTTGTTTTGTTTTTATATTGTTTGTGCTAAATTTTTTTACTTTTAGGGATAACCTTCATGTTTGTGAGAGAGATAAAGAGTAGGATACTAAATAAAAATTTCTTTCGATTCAATCACAATTCAATTGGATGATATGACATTGCTAAGCACTGGCTATAAAAAGTTATTATTCAAGTACAAAAACAAAGTATAGTAATATAACTTCCCAACTAAAAGCTATGAACTAACATTTATTTATTAATCTAAACTATAAACTAAGCTATTTAATGTAATATGCCAACATTCCCCCCTTATTACATTAATTCGAACAACAGTGGAACATTGCAAGGGTTTTGAACCCAACCCTATTGAAACTTTGATGAAGCACCTTCACCAATCTTTCTTGCTCGCTCAAGAAACACCGAACTGACTGGAATAGTGGATCTTGTAACTTATGTGGTTATCCAAGAGACACTAAACTACATACATCAATGTATCTCTGCACCACAAAACTTGAAACCATCTGTACAAAATGACTACTCCCATCTCCTATGCACAATGAGACACATTTCCTCCAAAATTCTACATCTTGTGTGAGCGTTTCTATTGCCTCCCATGTAACACCTTTTCTCTAAAAGTCCACATGTCCTCTGAGTGCGTGTAACACCTCCTCAAATATTGTGGACAAAACTCCAAGGCTGGAATCCAATTCAAATTACAGTTACAACTGAAAAGAGCTCGCCAAGGCTGGAATCCAATTCAAATCTGGGCAGGACAAAATCAGATTTGACAAGCAATCCGACACTCTTTTTCTTCCCAGGATTGTAATATCAGACACATACACAGAAGTAATGATGAGGAATTTGCTGGCGCTGGAGCTAAACGATGCCAATCGGCCCAAACATGTGACACAGTACGTGGAATTGATGGACGTTACCCTGCTGCGAAAAAGCAAGGTTATTAGTCGAGAAAGCATGATGATAACGGATGAGCAGGTGGCCAAGATGTGGGACGGCTTGGGGAAGCCTCTGTTTTTTGCAGTGTTTGAGGAGCATCCGGAAGCAATAAAGAATGAAATCAGGGAAGCGCTGATCAAGAAATATTACAGAACCAAGGTGAGAAATTGGTGGGTGGAGTTTCATGGGGAACATCTTTCGAAACCATGGAAAACGCTGGCTTTGTGTGCTGCAGTTCTAGTTGTGGTGCTCACCGCTGCACAGACCTACTGTGCTTTTGCGGGCTGCCAAAAGAAGTCCTAGTCGTACACGGCCCCCAATAGGTGTACTATTAGTTTGTCTATGTTAGCAGACATATAATTTTCACAGTTGATGATATGATTGTTGGTTTTGATTGTGCTCTATCTCTGTGTTTGTGATTTACCTCTAGATAATGAATTATTGTAATTTTACTTATTGAGATTTGAGCTTTAGAAGATGGGTTTGGATCAAATTTGATATTTGGGTGATTTTGAGGTCATTCTTACATACGATTGGTTATCTAAGACTAATTTTCTAAAACTAATTTTTTCATTTGGATGTATGCTGATTTAAATTATTGTTATTCACTATGTAAAGACAAATACTTACATCTATGCAATTCTGTTTGTTTCCAAAAAAAATCAAGAAATAAAGGAAGATTGAAATTATAGTTTGTATTAAAAAAAAAAGGTTTATTACAATATTTGAGTTTGTAAAAAAAATTAAATAAATTTATATATCATATCAAGTGATGTGTATTACAATATGAATTTCATTCGTTCTTTTTGAGTTGTTAAATTAAGTCAAGTATTTTAAAAATTGATTATGTTTAAGAAATCTCATATTTGTTTTCACTTCTTAGTACAATCTTCTATAGATTATTTCATTTATTTGGCTAATTGCCTCCAAATAAACTATTCTTCTCTACAAATCAATGAATTCTGCTAATCTGACAAGTTAAACACAATTAACCCCCCTTCATAACACTACTTTGATTAATGGGTTTCTTCAGATAGTGTGTTGCTTAAATGGTAGAGTTATTCTAGCCAGTAGGGTTCAAACCCCAACTAGGTCATTGTGATCATAGGGTCAAATTGAATGTGCTTACATGTTTGAGCCTTAGCTTTGATAATTGAGAACGAGGTCCCCCGTTTGTGACCTTACAGGTTCTTAGCTCCAAGTTAATAAAATTTCACCTGGAATAGGAGGACATGTAATGTTAGCATCAACAGTCATGTTAAAAAGTTTACAAAGTGCTTATTTTATTTAAAAAAACTCTACTTTCATTAACTAAAATGATTTAATTAGTTAAGTATAACCAATTAATTAAACAATACATGATTATTTAGTTGATAAGGTTAATTTTTCAACTCATAATATTTTTCTGTAATTTGAATTTCTGTCCCATATAACTCATAGCCCAAATTTTTTTTCCTTTGATATCACCATCCATTTTAAAATCAAGGATAAAATTTAGATTCGCTATCTATACTTGTCTCCTTAAACAATTTAGCCCCACTCTTGATTGAGCATGCAAAATGTATAAACCTTGACCTTCCATTTCATTTCTAAATATGCACTCTTGATTCATCAGCACCATCCTTTCCTAGTTGCCCACATCTCCTTCCATCTTGCAATTTAAGGAAATCACATCAATTGATCATGTATTTTCCACCCCATCTTTCCACTTGTCAATAGGATAGGATATGAAAATTAGAGTACTTGATTTCATCATTCAAAATAATCATTCAATGACCAACTTGGAAAGTTTATTCAATAAGGTTTACCAAAAGGCATTTGCATCCATAATACTTACATATTATCACATTTAGTAATAGAGTGATCCCACAATAGTGTGTCCCACTTTTTGGCCAACTTTGACACAAAGATCAACATTTTGAGAAAAAACTTCATTTTCGAACACCTATTGCCGCAAAACTATAAGGAATTTGAAGATGATATAAAC
>MU226638.1:1949087-1960238 GCA_018584345.1 Thuja plicata | reverse complement strand
TTTCACTTGGATCAGAATAACTTTTTAAAAAAATATGATAACTATGTAATTATTTCAAAATTATATTTGTAAATTCAATATCTAGAGGATGTAATTGGTTTCATTCATTTTGGGTCAATATTTCATAGTTTATTAAGTTTTAAAGTGACAGTAACTATAATTTAGACATAAGGTCACTTTGATCACTGTAACTTGAAATGTATATATCGAAATTCAATTATTTTTTTAATATAGAAAGGCAACACAAATACGCTTTTCCTACATATTTTTCATAATTTTTTTTTGTAATTTACTATTTTTTCCAAAGCCTTGAAGACATAGGTTGTTGAATCGCCAAACAACCTATGTTTAGTTAAAGTAATATTTGAAAGTGATAATGAACTGAATATGTATTAAAATTATAATCATTAGAAAGTTTGTTTCGAATCGCATCATTTGGCATCAAGTATTTGAGAAAATATTTGATTTGGTCCTTGTCCCAGGCCTTGAAAGACCAATTTTTAGGACTTGTTTTTTTCAAACAAGAAATTTTCATTTTAGGGGTCTTCAAGCGAAGACTCCCTTTGCGCAAAGGGGTGTAAGGGGCTTCGCATGCAGACCCTTTGCACGAAGCCACTTGAGTGAAAAATTCGGTGAAAACCATCTCGTCAGATTTTTATCTTGCCTACTCCGCGTGAAGTAGATCGGCCATGTTGTAAATTTTTTTTTGAAAAATTTAGAATAGTATAAATTTAAAGTTTTTTGTTTTCATTTTTTAATCAAACTGCAGCAAGTAACTCGCTTTTTCTATTATTGTTCAATTTTTACAAATGCATTTTTGGAATAAATATTGTTATTTCTATTTTTTTGGAAGGCATAATTTTGAAGAGGAGAAATATTATATCAAAGTATATTTTTGAAGAAAAAATACATTTGGAAGACATTTTTTAAGAGAAAAAGATCACCTGTTGTTGAACAAAGAAATCGTGAAGCTGCATTGGCATATTATCATAAAACTAAAGAAGGTGAAGGACAAGCTGAAGTAGGAGGGTCAAGTCAAGTCGAACAATTGCACATTGAAGAAGGGTCAGGATCACTCCCTATGGAATCTCAGACAATTGATGTTGGAGAAGGTTCAAGATCACGTACTCCTACTGGTATGGATGAACATATACATTTAGCTCAAACTGTAAGGAGAAATATTAATTATAGAAACTTAGATCATTTACTTACAATGGATGTGGAAAATTTGAGATCACTTGCTAATGTTCAACCCTTAAGTCTTGGTAAGAAGAGGTCAATGAATATGATAGCGAAAGAAATATTGGCTAAATTTGATGATTTAGAAACACTTGAACAAGTTCAATTGCTTTTAGTTGTACTTATAAACAAAAAGTTGGAAGGGGCGTTAAAATTATTGGGCATAGATGCAACATCAAAAAAGAGAAAAGTTGTTGACATGCAAATTGATATGATTGAAAATCTTAGAAAAGGTTTAAACTAGGTAGGGAAGCGATCTCGAACTAAAGATAAAACCATTACAAGAAAATTTATGTTGACATCCTTTTTAGGTAACACTATGCTCCGAAAAAGACAAATATCTTCAGTTTCATCTTAGATTGGTTTTAGTAGGAAAATAATATCACGATATTTTAATAGGAGACTGCTTTTGGATGATAACACCTTGGAAGATAGTTGGGCAATCATGTGTAGAGCTCCTCATTCTGATAGGATTGATGGAGGAATCAAGAATTTGGTCACATTATTTTGGAATGATAATACACGTCCTTCATCAAACAATAGAGATGTTATCAGACATAGAATTTTAGTTAATCAATATGAATATCATACGAAACATTGCTTGGACACAACAGAACATGAAATGTATGTGTCATTTTGTAGTTCAAATCCTAATATAAAGATTGGGCAAATGATGTTTGGAAAATTGAAGTCCTGTTATATCAGGACAAATAAAGTGTTTGAAACTTGTTGTTGTTATCATATTGAATTTGATCTTCACTATTAGGGTTTTTGAAATTTTGTAGAAGACACTTATTGTTTCGAAAATGCTCCTCCTAGTAAAAGAAGTGAGTTCATCTCATCCATTTTATGTGACAAAAGAGATGATGCAGCTAAACAAATAAACTGCATAAAATGAATATGTCAAACATGTGTTGATTTCACTCTGCAACTTCTTCTCTTTCCCACTCATTTGTTTTTTGAATGTTAGCTTTGGCCTCTGCTCTGCAGGGGATCCCAGGGAGCACCGAGGTCCTCTTCCTTGACTTGTTCCTGGTGCTTTCTCACACAGATGGCAGTGACTGTTGCGCAGTCCCCAGAGCCATGGATTCCTCCTTTTCATCCTTTGTGGGGTCTTCTCTTCCACAGTGTCTTGAAGGTGGGGATACTTTCCCCAAACATGTGGCGAAAATCAATGAGGGTCTTGCGGGAGCTGGAAACTTACGGCGTTGGGGAAAGAGTCTCCTGACACCTCTGCTCCCCCTATTTTCTTGGTTGGTGAATTTGGCCCAGAGATTGTTGTCCGAGAGGGTGTCGTTGAAAGCATTTTGGCCTCTCTACAACTTGCTTTTCTAGGGAGGTTTGTCGCTTTTAGGCCCACCATAGATATGTTCTACAGCTGGTGTACTGCCAGATGGAAGATCAAGGGAACTGTGTCTATATCGGCTATGCTAGGGGATTGTTCCTCTTTCGATTTAACATTGTGGAGGACTACACTCTTGTCTCCATAGGAAGTTGGTGCTATGGAAAAAACACACTGCTAATGGCCAAATGGAAGCCAGTCTTCAATCTAGAGATGGAATTGCAAAAAGAAGTGCCAATGTGGGTCTGCCTACTTGGTTTACCCCTTGAATTCTGGGATGAGAAGGTGCTACGATGGATTGGAAACTCATTTGGAATCTATGTGACAGTGGACACGGTCACCATTTAAAAAACTAGGTTGGTTTTTGCAAGATTGTGTGTGAATGTGACAATGAATAGCCCCCTCCCCAACTTTGTGATGCTTAAATCCAAATGGGGGAACTGGAACCAGGCCATTGTGTTTGAGACTGCCACCCTACACTATCAAAAATGTGAAAAAAGGGCATGTTGTAACAGAATGCAAGGATTTGAATAAGATTGATGAGCAAGACCTTGTGTGGCTTGCTTTAGTGTCCTTGAATGTGGAAGATGGTGAATGGGACCAGGCTGTTGGGTCTGCGATGACTATAGAGGCCCCTCCCCCCTAGACAAGGATCTGTTTCTTGCTCCTGGGTTGGGGAAGAAGGATAATGAAAAGATTAAAGAGGTAGAAAAGGTGGTAGACCTAGAGGAAGGAGATTTGGTTGATGACCTAAAACTGGTCCTCAATGCTCATAGCGGAAGACCAAAAGGGATAGAATATAAAAAATCCAACATTGGGAAGAAGTCACAGGAATCTGAAAGCATTTTGTCTATTAGAACTATTGAGAAGAGTAGTTTAAGGGATGGGGGGGAATTTCCTCCCCAAACCATATTGGGGCAGGATTGGTATTTCCAATACCAATAGTGACCCACTTGTCGCCATTGACTAGCCTTCTTGACTAGTCAGAACCTAAAAGGAAAACTAGAAGCAAGAAAGGGGATGAAAGTGTGGAAATCAAAAAAACTACAGATGTGGGAAATGAAACCAAACTGGGTTGACCATCGGCGAAAGCGGTTAGAGAAAAAGAAGTAGCAAAGGACATTGCCAATGGGCGGCAATTAACCCTAGAAGACTCCCAAAAAATTAAAAGATGAAGTTCCTTTCATGGAACATAAGGGGCATGAACAGCCCACAAAAATAGTTCACTCTAACGAAGTACATACTTCAGTTCAAGTTTGGGGTGGTTCTTATTCAGGAGGTTAAAATAAAGTATCAAAACTTCGCTCTACTAGTGGACAATATTTGGTCGGGTGCAGCCTTTCTGTATAGTGAAGCTAATGGGGCCTCTAGAGGTGTGGCCACTCTCTGGAACCCTTGTAAGTTATCCAAAAATTCTATGGCATCTTCTCATAACTTTCTTGCTATTTTGTTTACTTTGAATAATATTTCTTGGTACTTGTATAATATCTATGCTCCCAACATTAGATGTGAACGTAGCAGAATCTTGGGGGAAATATCTAATCTCATAAAAACTAATCATTGCCACCCCACTATGTGTGTGGGGGATTTTAATACACCCTTATTCCCCTCTAAGAAAAGTCGGGGCATACAAGACTAGTCAAAAAGTACGCAAGAGCTTGCTGATTTTATAAGACACAATAACTTGGCTGATCTGGACCAGCAGGGAATCGGATTTACTTGGTCCAAAAATAGAAAAGGGAGACACCTTATACAAGTTAGATTGGTTAGATGTATGTTATCGGGAGGTTGGGATATTGCTCCTTGCTCAGCCTCTCTCACCTTGCTAGAATGGTTTCTGCCCAGTCCCCTCTGATCCTTGACTCAGAGGAGAGGAAACATAATGGACCCCATCCATTTGTTATGAAATCATGTGGCATTCTCACAATGATTTTGAAAATCTACTAAGAGATGGTGAAATACCCCGATGAAGGGAATGGCTATGTTCATAATTGCTGAAAAGTTGAAAATCATCAAAAGGGAGGCCCAAAGGTGGATTAAATCCATGTTTGGTGACATCTTCCAATGCAAAAAAGATCCTGAGGAGAAACTTACTCACCTCCAGAAGGATATGGCTACAGGGGAGGCTACCTGGGAGGAGCACTGGGAAGAGGATGAATGGAGAAAAAAATGGAAAAAAAACCTCAAGAGGGAGGAAATTTTCCAGAAGCAAAGGTCACGGGTTCAATGGTTGAAAGAAGGTGACTGGAACTCTGCCTTTTTTCACAAGTCTGCCTCCATACATAAAAGAAGGAACACTATTAAATCCCTAGAAGCTAATGTGAACATGCTCTTGGAGGTTGAAGATATTGGGAATCATGCTGCTGATTTATTCCAAGGTATATTCCGAAGACCAGCTTAGATCAGGATGGGTGCTAATTTTGACTCCCTTATGGAAGTTATCCCCAAGGTTGTTGCTAAGGGTGAAAATGATGCCCTATTGTCCCAAGTTTCAGAGGAGGAAGTGAAAATGGCAGTCTTCTCCATGGGAGCCTTTAAATCCCTGTGTCCAGATGGGTTTCCCTCGGCCTTCTTCCAACACTTTTGGGGAGTTATTAAATATGACCTCATCCATGTTGCCCATAACTTTGTCAAAACTGGAAGTATCCTGAAAAGACTCAACAAAACTTACATAGTCCTAGTACCTAAAGTTCCAGACCCTAAATGCATGAGTGACTTTCACCCCATAAGTCTTTGTAACATGACCTACAAAATTCTATCCAAAATTATCACCAATAGGATCAAACCCCTTCTCAGAAAAATTATCAATCCTAACTAGAAGGGGTTTGTTCCGGGAAGAGCTATTCTTGATGCTATTATCACCACTCATGAAATAATTTATTCCATGGAGAAAGGTAAGAACACTAGTATGGCTCTTAAAATGGACAACTCCAAAGCTTATGACAAGGTTCTTTATAATTTTCTATATGAGGTGCTCAAGAAATTTGGGTTCCATGATAATTTCATCAAAATTATAAAGGTGGTGGTGGAAACGGTTGATTTTGCTGTGCTGGTCAATGGCACACCCTGGGATCCTTTGCTCTAGAAGGGGTATTACACTAGGGAGACCCTCTATCCTCATACCTCTTCCTTCTGGTGGCAGAGGTTCTGGCTCAAAACTTACTGAGGATGGAAAGAGCGAGTTTTATTGCCAGTTTTAAACCAACCTCCACTCTTCCCCCAAAATTTCTACAATAATTTGTAGATGATACATCTCTCTTTGGAAAAGCTTGCATTAGAGAAGCTAGAGAGTGGAAACACCTCTTCAACAAGTATGCTTTGGCGTCTGGCCAAGTGATCAATTACAACAAAAGAAAGATTTATTTCTTTAAATCTGAACAAAGAACCTAGACAATAATTGTGGATTTCCTAGGCTACAAGGGAGCTTCACTACCAGATACCTATCTTTCTCTCCTACTCATGGTGAAGGAAGTTGCTGATGAATTCTCAAACTCCATCCTGGAGAAAATATAGAAAAAGCTAGTAGGTTGGAAAGGTAAGGTTCTTAGAAATACTGGTAAACTCCAATTACTCTCAGCTGCCCTCCAAGGTATTCCTGTTTATTTCTTGTCCCTCTTCAAAATAAATGACAGAACTATGGAGAAGCTGGAAAAAATCGAGAGAAATTTTCTTTGGTTTGGGACGGAGGAAAAGGCTAGAATGAACCTGGTCAACTGGGACACTTTTTGTCAACCAAAGGTGGTCGAAGGGCTAGGTGTGAGAAAAATCAAGGACCTGAATAAAGCTCTCATTGCTAAAATGGGCTGGCAGTACTTAGAGGAACATCTGGGTGGTGCAGAATTATGAAGGCCAAGTACTTCTATAATGACCAATTCCCCTACAGGAAAAGTCTCCCCCCAGGCTCAAAAATCTGGAATTTCATTTATAAAAGTAAAGGAAATCTTTTCAAAGGTCTAAAATGGATGGTTGGAAATGGCACCCAGATCAGATTCTGGGAAGATTGGTGGGTGGGGGAAAAATCCCTCAGATAGGAAAAGTTTGGTCTCATCAAGGAGAGATTGATTTCTCAGTTTGGATGGAAAGTTAGCGATTACATCTCTCAAGGTAAGAAATGGAAAGATCTCGCTGATGCTTTTCAGGATCAGACTCAAGTGAGGCCTTATATAAAAGAAATTCATAAGCTTATTGAAGGTGTTATGATTCCTATATCCTGGGCTGAAGATAAAGCCATTTGGTGCCATAACAACTTGGGGGAAATAACGGTGAAATCTGCATATCTAACCAACTTGAATACTATTGCAGATGAAAGGAGCTGGGGGAAAGTCTGGGTGCCCCAATTAATACCCAAGATTAATTTCTTTTGGTGGACTACCCTTCATTGTAAAATTCATATGTTAGATAATCTCCAGAAAAGAGGGGTACATTTAGTCAGTAGATGTGCCCGATGAAAAACTCATGCGGAATCTATCAATCACATTCTCATTCACTGTCCTTATGCGACTCTGGTATGGACCAAAATTATGAGTATTATGAGACTGAATTTGGTCTTCATAGAGGACTTGGACCAATTCATTTATAACTAGGGGAACCTCATGAAGCACCCTCTTATCAACACCCTTTGGAGGCTATTACCCCCGCATATCTGTTGGAGCCTATGGAAGGAAAGGAATAACTAGGTGTTCTGTGGGGAGGAAAAATATGCTGATGGGATGACAAGACTGGCTGTAAATCTATTGAAGGACAACCTTTCCACGTGCCGCTGGAAACCCCCCCTCCCCCTAACCCCCCATGAGTTTTGACTGTTTGGTTGCTAAGGATTGGAAATTGCCTCCCTCCTTCTATGTGTTTGACTGCTCCAAGGTTTTGGCGAGATGGAATACCAAATGGTCCCCTCCCAGAGGATAATTTCACCAAATTGAACTTTGACAGAGCTGCCTCCAATGGATCTGTTGTGGGTGGAGGTATCTTCCGAGACAAAAATGGCAATATGATCATTGCTTATGCTATAAATCTTGGATTGAGGTAAAATAACATGGCAGAAATATCTGCCTTTTTATGGGGCCTAAAGGTGGCAATTACTTTGGGAGTTAAAATACTCGTCATTAAGGGGGACTCCAAAATCATTATTGAGATGGTTAAGGGAAACTTTAAAGCTGGTTGGAGGCTGTCTAATCTGCTGCAAGACATCTGGTCGCTGCTTCCCAAATTTGATTAGTATAAATTATAGCACATCTTCTGGAAGGGAAATGTGGTGGCTAATAAGCTGGTAGCCATGGGGCTTAATCAACAAGGTCTTAAATTCTGGAGAAACTTGGGCTCGCTTTCCAAGCAAACAACCTTGCTTGTCAAAAAAGAATCCATTTAACCTATGGAGTACAAGGTCAACTTTGATTAGATGGGAGAGGCGGCAGACATAATCACTAGGATTGGGAGGAATTCAAATTTTAAAAAAGTTATGGGAAAGGATTTTAATAATTTTAGAATTCTTAAAAGATGGCCTATTAACTCCAAATTTGGGAAAAGTATGGGATTTTTCAAATTTGAAGGTGACGTGGTAAAAAACACGAGGCCGAGAGTGCTTGACAAGATGGATGAGGTTAAGTGGTGCTTTAATTATGGGAAAGGCAATCATTTCAGGATACGCAAAAACTCTGCAATTACTCTGGCTAACCTTGTGACCGATACTTGCCTTTTCATTAAAAAGTTGGTTTTTATTCCCAAGTGGTTTTTCGTCTTCTATAATTCTGGTCACTGGTTTTGTGTTGGTATCTTGCACAAGACTCTCGTTCAAAGTGTGCTGGGAAGAGCTCTGATATGGGTGGCGATATGGTGAGGGTGGAACCCCTCGGGATTGAGGTGAATTTTCTCAAAAACTAGGGTGTGGTAACCTATCTGAAGGAGGGTGGGTTTTATCCCTTTATGGAAGCTATGGGAGGATGTGATGAAATTATCTCCATGCAGTTGCTTAAAACTTGGATTGAGTGCAAAGTTACTAAATATGGTATTACCTTCGAGGTAAACAAAGAAGTTATAGCCTAGGCTATGGGGCTTTCCACAGAGGGGAAGAAGTGGAAAAATATTACGAAGAGCCGCGACGACTCTGAAAAAATGAGATTTTTAAAGCAAATGGAGGTTCTGGTTCCAATCCATGAAGGATTTAAAAGGGAGGAGCTGCCTAGCCCATGGAATGATGTCTGCCTCATTCTCATGAAGTATATTACCCTAGAAGGCCGCTTTGGCACTTGTTACAACTACAACTTTCTCGTGCTTAATCAGTTTAGGTACAATGATACTATATCTTTCCCCTTCTACCTACTTCACTCTCTTGAAGCCATGGTTTTGGATGTGTGGGAAAAATTAAAATCCAGGCAAAACTATTGCACCCTCCATCAAGGGCTTATTCTATGCCTTTATAATTTCCACCTTGCCCTGTGTCCCCCTAGAATTGTGTCTTTACAGGGTATTACCACACCGACTGTGAAGGGCCCTATGGAGGTGACATGCGCCCACTCTAACCCCTCATCTTCCTCCAAAACCTGAGAAAAAGATAAGAAGGCTAATGTGGGGTCCACGAGTAGCATTCAAGTCACTAATGAGTCTGAGGAGGATGGGGAAGATAATGATAGCAGAAGGAGTTCCAACAAAATTGCTAACACCCGCTTTAAGCAGAAAGCAGTTAGGAAGTGTTACATTGAAGATGAGGAGGAAGTGGAAGAGTCGGAGAAGGAGGGGGTTAAAAAGATTAGCACCAGTGGGAACACTAAAAATGGGAATAAAAGAAAGATCTAGGAGAAAGAAAAGGGCAAAGACCCTCAAGATCTAGAGGGGGAAAAGAAGAGCCATGACTCTCCCCAAATTTTGGCCAGCTTCACTCTGCCCACCATGGATCTTTCCAAGAAGAAGTTGTTTGAAGATAAGAAAGACTCGTAAAACACATCCCCGTTGTCTACGGACCCCTGGGTGATGACTGAGGAACCCAAGAAGGAGGATAAAACCAAAATTGAGACCCTGAGGGTTAAGGAAATGGCAACTGAGAGTATTCAAAACATGGCAAATGAAATAGCCCAACTCTAGAAGGATATTAAAACTCTTAAGACTTCCTCCCTGGACTTAGTCTCTAAGGCAGATCTGAGGGAGGTCAAGGTGGAAATAAAAAATATGGGTGAAAGCTTCAACAAGGTGGCTGGGTTTGCGGTCAAGGTAATGCATTCAACGGCTACCACTCTCCAGCTCCTGCATATGCCAAAGGTGTCTAATCACAGGGAAGAAGACAAGGAAGAGAAATTGTTCCAATTCCGTGTAGAGGATTGGCTCAAGCTGCTGCTAGACAATGGGGGTAAAAACCCCAATTAACCTTCTTCTTTTTTTTCCATGCTTTACTTTTTTGATGGTTTTCGTTGGCTGGCCAATGAGGGCCTTTTTATGGTTCTGCTGAACCTTTTCTACGAGTTTAGACTTTCCTTCTTTACTGTTAAAATTAATTTATGCTTTTTTGTTAGTTACTTTGGAACTTACTATCACAGACTAGATACTAGGTTCAAGGTGAAGCTAGGGTCTATTAGGGTTTACTTCTGCTACTAGTTTAGATTTAATTCCTGCTATACTGTTAATCGTAATTCCTGCTTTACTGTTTATTACTTTGACACTTACATTCACACACTAGTTACCAACTTCAAGGTGAAGCTGGGGTCTGTTAGGGAGTACAGGCTGGTTACCAGCTCCAAGGTGGAGTTGGGGCGTGTTAGTTTTATTTTCTGGTTTTTTATGTTGAAAAAGGGTATTGGGTGAGGTTTCTTTGACCCCCGTGTTGTGCTAGTTTTCTGCTGGTAGTCTGCACTTCTCATGCTGGCTGTGATTGTTCGGGTTAGCCCCCTTGTCTTGGCTGCATTTTTAATCATAAACATGTGCTGATTTGACTCTTTTTAGTTTGAAAAATGAAAATATTGATGTAACAAAGATGGTAAATTGCAAGAGTTACAAATATGTAAAGAATGAAACAAAATTTGGGAAAGAATCCAAAAGGTTAGAATATGTTGAAGAAGAGATAAATGTTGGAGTATTTATGCACAAATTTAAAAAATTGATTCAACCCTACATTTATCATGTTTTTTTTGCAAAGTGGCAAGCACAACAATTTCAAACATTGAGAGACAATTTCCCACTTGGAACTATTGTATCAGTTGTTGATTTTGCAAAAAACTATTCCTTTGTTCATCAAAAGGCAATTCAATCAGAATATTATTTTTAACAGAAAATTACTATTATGGTACATGTGTGTTATCGACACACACAATTAGATTTGGATGGTATTTAGAGCACATCTAAAGCACGGGTCATGAAGAAGGAATATCATTTTTATATAAGTGATGATAGAGAGTATGACATTCATTATGTAGAACACTTCTTCAAGATGTTTTTTCCAAATTTGAAAGAAAGAGGTATGAAAATTGATAAACATTATGTTTGGTCAGATGGATGTGCTGCACAATTCAAATCATCCAGACTATTTTATGCACTATGTAGATATCATCGTAATGAAAACATACCACATGTCTGGAGTTTCTTTGAGA
>MU226638.1:1915149-1947026 GCA_018584345.1 Thuja plicata | reverse complement strand
AGAGGTAATGTGCTATGGCTGAGTGTCACGAGCATCGTCTAACTATGATGCATCAAATTTAGTAATATATTATGTAAAGTACAAGTGTATGTAAATGCATGCTTAAACCTATGTATGTATATATTTAAAACTTACATGACCACTAGTAGGTGTCATATGAAGATTCTTTGAGACCACACTAGAGGTAATGTGCTCTGCTAACTGTGCCTACAAAGTATTATACATTGAACAAACATCAATACACACATATCTACAATTAATTGTTCACTAAAACTCCTAGAAAGGAGAAAAGAAAACTTTATATACCTAGGTCTCAGCACCAAGAGGATCACCTGAGTGGTCCACCATCATATCATCAACTGAAACATCATCACCCACACCACCATCTATCGTGAGGGTATCAAGTAATGAAGAGTGTAGTGGTGTGTGTAGCTGGGAGGGGACCGATGTAGAGCCTGAAGCACCAGAAGGAAATAACAAATGCATAAATGATCCAATATTACTGCCAAAGTCAACCTGACTCAACCCATGAAACTACTCATCAAATGTGTCTAGGCCCTCAGCTGTGATGTGTACATCTCCAACCCGTATACCTAGCTCTATAGCTGCAGACTGATCAGTGGGTGCATAGCGCTCTGTAGAGTGCTATGAACTATGTTGGGCTTGAGTAGATGGTGTAGAGCACTTTGTAGAGTGCTGTGAACTATGTTGTGCCTGGCGAGATGGTGTGTCCTATGTTAGTGGAACTACAGGACCCCGTACAACTCTGATGACATCTCTAACTGAATGTGTTGGGACACTCTGCATGTCTGCAATATAAGAATAGGACTACAGGAGATCCTCCAAAAAGTAAAGTGCCACATCCAAATGACAATGATGGCTAGAAAGTGCTCATATCTCTCCAAGTGGAGGAAGACGAAAAGATCTATATGTATCATCACTAACCCCTACAGCAGTACTAGATGAAGCCTCAGTGGACGATCTGCCTCGACTCGGTCTAGTCAAAATATATCTACCCATTGTATCTGAAGTGATGGATGTGGCTACAGATGCAATCTCACCTATCCTATCCACAAATCCCCTCTGGGAACCAATGAAAAAAGGAATGAATATTTAAAAGGTTTTCCTTTAGGAGAATCAAAGATAATTCTAGCACGATTCCCTTCCTTAGCGCATGCACCATCAAAATAAATTTTCCATATCATATGTTGATCTTCTTTAGTATGAATTAAACAGTTTCTAGTATTTTGAATTGCATTTTTAGTAATACTTACTTTGAAATTGTCCATGTTGATGTGGCAAAAGCAATTCACCTATCCCAGATCAATATCTTCAATGATATATGATGATCTAGGTTCCCTATCATTTCTTACTTCTCTATCATTCACTGGAATAGTAATATAAGATAGATCGAATTTAATATGACCACCTACTAGGGGTGGTCCCAGAATACTGTGTCCTACTTTTTTGAACACCCTATTTTTTTTCTTCTAAAATTACACATTTTTAAGAAAATATGAGGATATAAGACTTGAGATCTCCCATTTGAAGGAGTAAACTGAGAAATGGCTAGATAAAAGCCTCTTGACTCAAACTCTCTTTGGTATAATATCTATACTCCTCACTCACACCTATAATCTAGTCTCCATTGTACACATCAAAATGCTAATGAAAAACCACTTTGACATTAACTTTTTGTGGGATAAAATGAATTCATTTCATAAACCCAAATACAAGATGATAGTACTTAGAGAAAGATTTTAAATGATTATAATTTTAATATATATTGAGTTTATTATGACTTATCTTTTTAAGTTTTAGTAAACATAGGTTGTCTTACTATTTAGCATCTTCTCTAATTGACGCTTCTAAAAAAATGGTAAATTAGGAAAAAAAATTGAAAAATATCGAGGAAATAGGTAAATTTGTATTACCTTCTATCAAAATAAGAAAAATGAATTTTGATATGTACAGATCAAGATAGAGTGATCCAAATGAACCTATGTCCAAATTATAGTTAATGTCACCTCATAACTCATTAAACTATAAAATATTCAACCAAATTGAACAAAATAAATTAGATTCTCTATATATTGGTGTTACAAATCTAACTTCAAAATAATTACATTCTGATCAATTTTATAAAAAAGGTTATGTTGATCAAAGTGTCGGTCGCTCCCGAAAAAATGCTGATTTTTTTGACAAACCAATTTTTTAAGAAGGAATAAAAGATACAAATAAATTCCATTTTGAATATATATATATATATACACTAAAAGTCACTAATTTACATCATCATCAAATTATTAATAGTTTTACAACAATAGGTGTCTGAAAATAATGTTTTTTTTTTAGAATGTTCATTTCAGTGTCAAAGTTGGCCAAAAATTGGGATACGGTATTGTGGGATCACCCCTAGATTATACCATTGTCTAATAGAATCGTTGCATAATTAGCATGTACTTCTACCACAACAATATCAATTCTATATGATACCTCAAGACAAGGAGGAAATTCAAATTCTACATTTTCATTATGCCAACAATAGGCACAAATCTGTTATCCATAGCATAAACTCTTCCATAAGTTGTATCAAATTTCATTCCAAGATCTTTCATAACTTATGATGGCATGTGATATTTATTTCTTCTCTTGAATATATCCAATCATAGGGCGGAGGCTATGGCAGCCCTCAATGTTATTATGCTAGCAGAGGAAATGGGCTGCAGAAAAGTTTGGCTGGAAGGTGATTCCTTAAATATTATCAATAATATTAAAGGTATTTGTAAGGCATCCTGGACAATTGAACACATTATCGATAAGATAAAACATATTGCATCAAATTTTTCCTCATTCTATGCAACTCATAATTTTAGGGAAACCAACCAAGTGGCGGATAGCCTTGCCAACTAGGGAGTTAAGAATGAATTCATGTACAAGTGGCATGGGAACACAAAAATAAATGATGAAGTGGAATCATTGCTCAATTATGACAGGTTCAATCACAAGGCAGGTGAAATTAATCGCATTAATCATTCTAGTTAATGATGATATGACCTGGGGTACGGTGATGATGTTTTATCTCATGATTGGTAGTATTTTTTATTACTTCCTTTATACTCAAGTTAACTGGGATTTCATTAATAACTCTACGATTTCTAAAATCTGCAACTGCATTTAGTGGAATATTAGTATGAAACAGAAATGTGAAGGAGACTACACTAAGACTGAAGAGAACGAAGATATGGGGGGTGATTTGAAGAGAGAAGAACCAACGGTTCGTAGTTGGAGGAATGAAAAAGAGGTGTGGAGCAAGCTCAAGAAGGGAAAAGTCCACAGATATTTGAAGCGCCTTCATGGTAACAACAAAGATGTTACGAAGGCCTTTGTCAATGGGTGGGATAATGGTAAACTGAACATCCTTGGAAAATCTATCAAGCTAACTCTGGATTGTTTGGCTGAAATCATAGGCCTTCCACTGGAGGGAATGCAATTCATTAAAGATAAAAAAGAGGGCAACAAAGGGTACAAAAAATTCCCCTAACCTGATGAGGAAAGGGCAATGCTAGTGAAGAACAATCTAGACTACGTCAATCTGTCAAACATTAAATGCATTTGGGCATTTGTGATAAGGGAAATCATGGAATATTTTACCATGTATGGTAGATTCTCTAAGGTATACAACTATCACTTTGTCTTGGAAAATCACTTTCATCATGAGATTAGGGTTTGTTTTCCCTTCTATCTTTTAAGTTCGCTCAACCAGAGCATCATTGATCATAGGGCAAAGTATTCCCCTGTATTACATGAAGGTCTTATATTGTTGATAATGGATTATATTAAAGACCATATCCCTAACCCTATCCCCAAGAGAATTGAGAATGTTAAAAGGAAGAGCATGAATATACCCACTGGTAAGAGCCCTAGTAAGCCTAAAGCTAAAAAAAGCTGTAATAGCCCTGTTCAGCCTGATATCTCCTTATCTATCTGTGACAATATTGAGGGCATGAAAATAGATGATGATCATGAAGTTGTCTCTTCTGAGGACGAGGGTATCATTACACACCCAAGCAAAAATGATGATCTTAATACTAAAAATAGTAAAGTTGAGCCGCTAGAGGGTAAAGGCCAGGAAGAGGAAGACTAGAAGATGGAGAACATTATTCTCGAGGAGATCACAGTTGAAATTAACAATATCGATGACACCCACATCGAGGACCTCACTGCCAATAATGAGGTGGACAAGGAGAAGGATCAAGAAATTCAGGATTCTAACAAGGAGTTAGGGGATAAGAATACCCTTATTGAGAATCGCGATGGTAAAACTGTTGAGGAGGAACAGAACAAAGATTGTCATGTCCCTTATAATGTGAAGGGGAAAATGGAAGTTTCTAAAATTGAAAAGGTAAATAATAAGAATGAAGAGGAGATTACTATCCCTGATGAGGAAACTATTAAAGCTGTCAATGATGAGCACAACCACGAAATCCCGCATGATAAAGGTGAAGTGATGAATGATCAGAAGAGTAGAAGCCTTAATGATGAGCTCTGTAAGAGGGAGTTCAATGTTAAAAGTATGGCCTCTCTTACGTTCCTTCAAATGGGTAGAAACAAGGCGGAGAATAGCTACAAAATGGTTAAGTGGACTCAGGACGAGATCAATCAGATGAATGCTAACCATAAAAGTATGGAAGATATACTTTCTTTGCTGGAGGATATAGTGGACAAAATGCATAATGACTGTATTATGTATTAGCAAGGTAATGATGTCTTTGATAAGGTTAACAACATGGATAAAAAGATTAACATTCTGGTAGATAATAGGCTCCAAAATATGACTGATAAGATTAACAACAACAATGCACTTTTGAAAAAACTTTCAAACATTAGCAAAATTGGCATGAAAAAATCTATGGATAATATGAATTCTCTTTATAATCTTCTCAAGAGTAACTACAATAACAAGGTAAAGCATGAGAATGAAGACCCCCAAGAAATTTAGATTTTGGGTCCTTGATCTAGGACACACTCTAGCACAAAAATGAAATTTGATATCCAAGCCAAAGATATTACCAAGCCGAGGGATTCGATCCAGTGCCTGGAACTTCAGATGGTCAAAGTTCAGATGCTGGAAGACCAGATGGAAACTGTTTAGCTGCTTGGCTGGAGGTTGTTGGTTGCTGGAAGCTTTTTGTTCCTCGACTGCTGGGTGTTTTTGTTGTTTGTTGTTTTTTGTTTGTTGTTTTTTTTTTTTTTATGATCTCTAAAGTTCTATTTGGGTTTTAGCCCTTTCTCAGTGTACTTGCATGCTTGACAACTCATTGTTTTTCTTGTTGCTTCATGTTTATCTTTCTACTTCTATGTAAAGGGTTTCGAGGTCCCTTCAAAACCTGTTGTTACCTTAATAAAAAAACAATGTAAGATAAAAATGATCTACTTGTGTTCCATTTTGAGTAACATAAGTTCCTAGATAAAACAATTGGTGGTTCTTCATCTACTTGTCCCTGATTAGATTCTTCTTTACAGACATTACCTACATTAGACAATTTTTTAAATTTTCATTCTTATAATCTATAATTTTCATGATTTCAAACAAAGGAACATAAATTTTCACTCGTGATAATGCATTAGATATAAAATAATTACTGAATGAAGAATTTATACTAACCGTTGGCTTGTCCATTGGTTCTGTTACTTTGGAACTTCTACTAGGTGTCCTTTCTTTTTAGTGTCATCTTTTTTATTTCTCAAAGTACCCATATGGCTGCTATTTTGCTTCGACACTATAGAAAATATTCCAGTAGATTTTTCTTGATCAATATTCATTGTTCTATTCCTCAACCAGAAATTAATCTTTGCTTCCTCAACTGTTATAATGGTATAATCTTCCTTTTCTTCATCTGTTAATCTCCTTAACACTGAAGCTCCTCCACATTGTTTATCAAATGGATATATTTTATTTAAATACTCATCATGTATATATTATTCATCAAAATAATTGTTATCATCTCTTCCCCATAAGGGTTCAGTTAAGACTGCATTCACCTCTAGATGTTGGTCATCGCTCTGATCTTCTTCCTCCTACAAACTCTAGGCTACAACACAATTCTCATGAGAATATGGTAATTTACATGAATCACACCAATGATTACTTTCCACCAAGTGAATTCTTCTTCTCAATGCATTAGGGGTCTCCTTAGTATAATTTTTTCTTTTAGGCTTACCATCTTTCCAATTTGTATTATAAGGCATATCTTCCAATCTAGGCCTACCATTTTTGTAGAATGTTGGCCTATCATTCCTGGTATATGTTCCCTTCAAATCCTCGAGAAAGTGCTTAATTTATTTGAAATCATATTTTTTAGGGGCTTTAGGATTGGACAACCTACTATCATCCCTCTTGTTTATTCTCCCAATAGATTTCTATCATTTTCAATAGTAGTGACAATTTTTAAATCTTGTTGGTTTATGTGATATAATTTAGTAATGATTCTTGCTATCAAATGTACTTAAATAAAAAATGATCAAAACAGAGTCAACATGCCTTATGTCCCTTGGTATTATATTCAACACTTTATTAAATCTTTTTTTAAATTCTACCATAAATTCATTCAAGTTCTTCTTAATAGTGGTTAGTGTGTGGGATTCAAAAGAAGTGTCATTATGATCACCAAATTATTCAAAAAACTAAGCTGTAAACTCCTTCCAGCTTGAGATTTATCTATTAGGAAGCCCTCTATACCATTATCCAACATATTTGATTAATGAATGTACAAATAGTTTCATCAAAATATCCTCATAATGAATTTCAAACTCTGCATTTATATTTTTTAGATTGATCACATGTTGTTCAACAAATTGTTTTCCCATTACAAGTAAATTTTTGAATAGTTGTCCTCCAATCATTTTGAATAGGGTTTGGATAAAATACTATTCTGCTAAAATCTAACTACCTATATCTCTCAATCACCATAGGTGCTCTTAACCCACCATTGATTCCACCATGATTATTTATTCTTGGCCCATGATTTTGATAGTTTGCATTCTCTATGTTTTGGCATCTATTATTTTGGCCTCCATTATCATAATTCTATTGTCTTTGATTACCATGATCATGATTTCCTCCATTTCTCATTTGTTTCTAATTGCCATATTTATCACCACAATTTTTATTACTTCCATATCTTTGCCTATTTTCTCACTCAAACAATGGATTAGTATGATCCATTTTGAAAAATTGTTCTCCATTTTTCTCTTGAAGAGGATCATATTTAGAGGTTCTAACATCCTTTTTCACCCTTCCTTCTTCAATTCTTTCTTCTCTTATCCTCTCATATCCACATATTTCTTCTCTTGGTCTTTCATCTTTATTTATTTATTTTTCTCGATGAAGAGATTACACTTCTCTATATTCTCATTTTCTTTAATATTTCATCTAATTGCCTCCTAAGATATTTTCCCATCTCTTCATTATCAGAGCCCGCATTAGATATCAAATGAAAAATAGTATCCTATTTTTGATCCTTTTCTTCTTTATTTACTTTTTCATGATTATTTTCATGTTGAGGACCATGCTCTTCCATATGTATCTGGGAAAAAGGATTACAATTTTCATCATTATTCCCATGACTATGATGACTTAAAATGGGGGTTTCTTCTTCATTGAAAAACCTATTTCCACGTCAGGGAACTTCTTATATTCATCAAATGTCATCTCTAAATCTGGATTTTTAATCTTACTTCAGTTTATTTTTGGATTTAACCCAATATGGTTGGTATGTCCTTTATTAAGGGATTTTTAACCCCACATGTACTTTATAGATAAGTGTCTAGGATCTTGACTCACGCTTTTGCAAGATAGAATATTAATCATAAATTATAGTAGAGTTGCCACCTCACTAAGGGGAAAAAAATTTCTTACAATTTTTGAGTTCTTATCTCCAGCAGAGTCTATATTTTCACCAAGTATTCTAGAAAACTTCTTAACAACTCCCCAGCAGAGTCACCAATCTTTTGGTTCCCAAATCAACAAATTGGAAATTATATGACCTTGCCTACTCAATTATGGAATGTTCAAAGTGACTTGGCCAACAAATGGGAGTGATCAATTATGATCCTCCTCCCCTCCACTTTAGGCTCGGTAGAACCAATGTGGGTGGGCCTATACATTAAACTAATCTTCATGTGGGCCTAATAATCCCCAATAGCTTTCCATATCTCCTGATATACCTCAAATATTTAGTAGAGGCATATGTATCTAAATTATGTATGATGCCTCTAATTTTGGTCCTAGCATGATCATCCATTCTATCTCCAACATTTGTATACTTTACCCACAATCTTTTCCACCAACGAGATCCTGAAAAAAAAAAAAAAAAAAATTAATCACNACATTTGTATACTTTACCCACAATCTTTTCCACCAACGAGATCCTGAAAAAAAAAAAAAAAAAAGTTAATCACGAAATGATTTAAGAAATTAGACCATACCTTCCATTGGAAAACTATCTATATTCAATTCTATGAACCACACAGAAATCATTTCCAACTAAGTTTTGGAAAAAAAGGACAACACTTGCCTGCATTTTCCAAAGTTAAAAAAAAAACACTTTCTCCCTACGATTTTTGAAGATTAGACTGAGTTTTGAAAAAAATATACCACCTGTTTTCTTTTTCCCAAGTTTCATGAAAAAAAATTGCTCCCTACAATTTTTGAAGAGATTGGATTGAGTTTCAAAAAAAGGCAGTTCTTCCCTACTATTTCCAAAGGTTATACTTTATTTTGGAAAAAGAAGTTCCTCCCTATTATTTCTGAATATAACACTTTTTTTCCTTTTTGGCCAAGTAAAGATTTCAAATATGTGGGCCCAACCTCTATTTTGGAATTTTGGGAATTCCCTTATAAGGCTTCTATTTCTGATTACTAGCACCACGAGCATCAGATTTCCAAAATGGAGTACTTAGTCCTTTCTTATACATCTTCAAAAAATGTGGGCCCCATCCTTTAGGAATCATACTACTTTTCTTCTATTCATGATCATTCTATTTTAAAACTTTTGGAAATCTGTTACTCACCCTGTAATCCCAACTACTATGGCTTGGCACATTTTTTTAAATTTTCCTTGAATAACTTATGCATCATTTTAATATTTCAAGAGAAATATCAATTTTTAATTGATACTTTTCTCTCTGGATATATCAAACCAGACTCCATCTTGGCACCATGTGTGACATAATCACTAGCTCGTGACCAGAAGACTTGACCACTTACCTAACTTGAAAGCTCGTGACTAACCATCATCACTAGCTCTAGGTATTTTCCTTAACTACTATCCAAGCTCGCAACCTAGCGACCACTATTGTATCCACTTCACTACACTTTCTTATAACTATCATTAACCTCCGCAACATGGTGCCTAACTGTTGTCACTAGCTCTTAGGTTCTTTCACTAACCGCCACTTTAACCCGCAAGCTAGCAATTAGCTTCCCTCTCCAACTTGTGACTTCACTGATAACTATTTCTTTCAACACGCGAGCTTGTAGCAGGCTGCCACATCACAACTTCTAATTTTTCCAACTATCTCCATCCACCAATCTCACCTATGCAGCCCTACAAAATTTCCTTATTAGCACTTGAGCCTACGACATTCTTCAACTCACCATTCTATGTGCCTGACCTGACAAAAGCTAACTGCCTTTGGCAGCTTAATATGTTCTTGTTTACATATAAAAATACCTAGTCCTTCCTTAACATAGTAAATATGGAATAAGTTCATTATAACAATTCTGCCACTGCAACCTTCAAAGAGGATTCATTCTCTCAAAATCATAAAACTTGCGTGCCTCTAACATTTTCCATCCTTCACGATATCACCTAATCGATCCTGCACACAGAAAACAAGCAATAACTATTCTTATGATAAAAGTGTGTGGTAATATATGACAATATTAAGGATAATACATAATTATTTTAATAAAACAAGCTTAAGGGAATAGAATCTAAATTGAAAATAAATGATCTAATAGGTCCTATTTCATTATGACTGGCCTTTTGTATTTGTTTTGATTTCAAACCTTCATTCTATGCATATTTTGGGTATCCCCATATCATAATAAACTCTTTATTTAAATTTAAGTTCTAATTGGCAGGCATATGATACCACATCAGACATAAGACTAGATAGGTCAGCGCATTCCATGCGAGGCACCATGTTCCCTGTAAAAGTGGCCTAAATTTAAATTGCAGAATGATCTCCTATTTTTTTGTAAGATATTCAAAACCCTATCAACCTCCTTTGATTTTTCAGCCTCGATATGGCTTAGTGAGATCGAAAATAAAAGTTACCTCCCTCATTTTGGGTAAGAAGAAACCATATAGAAGCATTCAAGAACTCAAGCTATCAATTCAAGGAGCTATCAAGGAAATATTTCCAAGTTGATATTCATTCAAGCGTCAAGCATGGAAGACAAGTTGCATTGAGATAGACCCAAGTATTAGTGAATCCATTCAAGTTTTTCCTATCCTAGAACCAAGGTCAAGACAAGATTTGCAACACTTTCAAGCATCTTCATTGGCAATTTGACACTTGTGAAGGTATAAACTTATTATAAAGACTTTGGTAGTTAATATAATTTTTTCCTTCTTATACATTTCAATTTAATTTCATGCTTGATTCTTAAATAGAAGTTTGACTAGGGAAAACCCCTTTGCCAAAAAAAATTCATATTTTATGTGTGTAGGTGACAAGTGACATAGTTTCAAAAAATGATATATATAGGTAGATGTGATAGAGAGTTAGAAGAGACAATAGTTTCATTAGAATTCACTGGGTCTACATTACCTCTGATCATATTAGGTGAGTTTGGTCACCTCGTACCCTCTAGGTCACCCAATTCCTACCATTCCTGATTAAGATTTAGATAACATGTTAGTCACTGTTTTGGATTTTTCAAATTTGGTATCAACATTGGGTTTATAGTCCAAAATATGTCTGCATACTCCTCTTCCCTATTTTTTCCCTGTAATCTTACTTTTCTCTTTTACATAGTCATTTTAAATTCCATAATAAGTGAATCCTTGCATCCTCTTAGAGATTGCAAATGAATGAAAGCATTTAGGATTGAGATTTCAAGTTTGACCATCCATCCTAGTGAATTTCTATCACACCTCATTTTCTTTCACTATGAAGCATAATTAATCTCCCCTTCATAATCGATGTTCAATAAATCAAATCTATTTAATTAATTCATCTCAATCTAAAATTCCTAAACTACTCAACTAAATACTTCATATAGGTTAATTAAGTAGTTACTTATACAGTTTTTCCCTAACTTGAAAATCTTTTGCGCGCGCGCACGCACACACACACACACACACACACACACACACATTCCTTTGCAAATCTGTAAAAATTACATCAGCATGTTGTATAACACACACACACACACACACACACACACACACACACACACACACCTTTGCAAATCTGTAAAAATTACATCAGCATGTTGTATAACCTTCTATAATCATATACAAATATTAGTCAACTATGGAATATACAAATATTTCAAACTAGATATTCTTGATTAAATTGGGTGAATATGTTAAAAGACTTAGGATCATAATTTTATGATTTGCTCTGCCTTTAACTGTACAACTATTGTAATATCGAGTGACGGTTTTACACCAAAGATTAGCTGTGGATTCTTTATTATAACATTACATGATTAATTATGTTACAGTTAAAGAAAGGTATGTTATCAATGATTTGTTGGCCAAATAATAGTTCTGATTGAGAAATACGAAAAATGATTGTAATAGCTTTAAAAAAGGTTTGAAGTAATTTTTTTTGAAAATATTAATTTTGTGAATTTACCAACAAAGTTTAAACAATAATTGTCGTATTTCACCTTTCTTTTCCACAGTTGTCACAGTCTGACAGATCATGGCATCTTGCTTTCATAGTTATTATGCTTTATCAGTATTTCAAGTTTTCAAGCAACACCTTTGGAGAAATATACGCGTATTAAATTTAGAATGTGCTGGAGATGACTAAAGTAGTCCAAGAATTAGGGTCTTTAATAAGAGTAAAAGTAGTATACAAGTTTCATAAAATCAGAGTGTACGCTTTTCATGTTGTCGAGAAATGGTTCTGTAAGGAATAAAAGCAAGGCAATCGGATATTTTGCATCATTGCTAGTTGCGCTTTACCTACTATCTCTGCAGCAATCTAAGTAGAGGAGAGCAAAGTTGATTTAAAAGATATAGCTTCCGGCCAATAGCAATATAAATAGTAGTTTAGAATAATACAGAAAGATTTGATTTGCGAGGTTTCCTTAAGTGTATTAATCATTGATATGCCTTTGCATTAGTCCAAATATTAAGGATGAGTAAGTTTTGATTGGATATTCATTTTTCATATTCTAATATGAATTATAAGAAATGTTAATTAGTGGACATTTGTGTCGATGGGATCTTGGAGAGTATTTTTGAAGTCTCTTGGAAAGTATTTTTGAAGTCTATTAATATTGATTTTTTATAATAATTTTATTCAAATTTAAAGAAAAATTAGCATATTATTTTTTATATTATAAAGTCGAATCATTTTAAATAACATAGAGTCCACTTTCAATGACTATTCTACAATACACATAATTGAGTAATGACTATTGTACAATACACATAATTAAGTAATTCTAATATAGCTTTATCTTTTTTTTAAAAAATATTCCAATCTATCTACAATTTTTTATTCCAGAACTCTCAAATCTAGTTTCAATATTTTCATTGTCTTTTCAATCATAAATTGCAAGAAAAAAAAAAAAAATTGCAAGAAAGCTTTTCGAAAAAAGAAAGATGAGATAGAAAGTAAGCATGATTATTAAAATTGGCGTGGCTGAAAATTTTATACGAAAAAGAAGAATTAAATGATTGTGTTCTTTTCTTACATACCTAGTCTTGGAATGCTATCATATATCACATCTAAAACTCAGACCAGCCGAATGAAATACCTTTTTAAGTGAGCTTTATTCTCTTCGAGTTAAATTTGTCACAGACAGCAAGTAAACCCCAGCTAGCAATGATGTGAAGGATCTGATTAAAGTCTCACCCAGAGAAAGTAAATTACCAGCTTGGCGCTTCCTTGGGTCACACGAAAAGCATACAACCTCTTATTACATAACTTGTACGTGAACTTGAATCTAATTTGAGAGTGAAGTTTTTGGAGTGCCTTACTAATCTCTGGCAGTTTTTCAATTTGGTCGTTGTTGATGGCAGCAGCTGAAACTGAAGAGCAACAGTTCATTTCTGAAGAATGGACTGTGGAAATCGATAGCTTTCTGGCAGAGAGCGAGAAACCTGTGAAAGTTGTTAAACCGAGCATGTGGGTGCCCAGGGCTCTGATTGATGCCAAGCAAGACGCATACATTCCTCAAATGCTTTCACTCGGGCCCTTCCACTTTCGCACTCTTCAAGACCAAACTCTGGCCCCCTACCGCCAACGCATCAACTATATTTCCCACATGGATTTTTACAAGCTCAAATCAATAAGAAGATAATCCTAATAATGCCACCTTCTTTGAAAGCTTCATTATTGTTAGGTCTCTTTTATTCTCACCCTGCCAGAGGCCGTAACAATTTCCTCAACAGTTACAACGCAAAAGAGCTCGCCAAGGCTGGAATCCAATTCAAATCTGGGCCGGACAAAATCAGATTTGACAAGCAATCCAACACTCTTTTTCTTCCCAGGATTATAATATCAGACACGTACACAGAAGTAATGATGAGGAATTTGCTGGCACTGGAGTTCAACGATGCCAATCGGGCCAAACATGTGACACAGTACGTGGAATTGATGGACTGCCTCATCGACACGCCAGAAGACGTTACCCTGCTGCGAAAAAGCAAGGTTATTAGCCGAGAAAGCATGATGATAACGGATGAGCAGGTGGCCAAGATGTGGGACGGCATGGGGAAGCCTATGTTTTTTGCAGGGTTTGAGGAGCATCCGGAAGCAATAAAGAGTGGAATCAGGGAAGCGCTGATCAAGAAATATTACAGAAGCAAGGTGAGAAATTGGTGGATGGAGTTTCATGGGGAACATCTTTCGAAACCATGGAAAACGCTGGCTTTGTGTGCTGCAGTTCTAGTTGTGGTGCTTACCGCTGCACAGACCTACTGTGCCTTTGCGGAGTGCCAAAAGAAGTCCTAGTGGTACACGGCCCCCAATATGTGTACTATTAGTTTGTCAATGTTAGCAGACATATAATTTTCATAGTTGATGATATGATTGTTGGTTTTGATTGTGCTCTAGTGTCTATGTTTCTGATTTAACTCTAGATAATGAATTCTTGTAATTTTACTTATTGAGATTTGAGTTTATTGAGATTTGAGTTTTTGAAGATGGGTTTGGATCAGATTTGATATTTTGGTGATTTTGAGGTCATTCTTACATACGATTGTTTATCTGAAATCGATTTTCTGATTTAGATGTATGCTGATTCAAATTGTTGCAATTCTCTATGTAAAGACAAATAGCAACATCTATGCAATTCTGTTTGTTCCAAAAAATAAAACCAAGAAATGAAGAAAGATTAAAATTATAGTTTGTATTAAAAAAAATAGGTTTATTACAATATTTGAGCTTGTTAAAAAAATTAAATAATTTTATATATCATATCAAGTGATGTGTATTACAATATGAATTTCATTCATTCTTTTTGAGTTGTTAAATTAAGTGAAGTATATTTAAAATTGATTATGTTTATAGAAATCTCATATTTGTTTTCACTTCTTAGTACAATCTTCCATAGATTATTTCATTTATTTGGCTAATTACCTTCAAATAAATTATTCTTCTCTACAAATCAATAAATTCAGCTAATCTGACAAATTAAACACAATTAATCCCCCTTCATAACTCTACTTTGATTAATGGGCTTCTTGAGATAGTGTGTTGCTTAAATCATAGAGTTGTTCTAGCCACTAGGGTTCAAACCCCAACTAGGTCATTGTGATCATAGAGTCAAATTGAATGTGCTTACATGTTAGAGCCTTAGCTTTGATAATTGAGAATGAGGTCCCCAATTTGTGACCTTACAAAGCATCAATAGCCATGTTAAAAAGTTTACAAAGAACTTATTTTATTAAAAAAAACTCTACTTTAATTAACTAAAACAATATAATTAGTTAAGTACAACCAGTTAATTAAATAATACCTGATTATTTAGTTGATTAGGTTAATTTTTCAACTCATAATATTTTTCTCTAATTTGAATTTCTCTCCCATATAATTCATGGCCCAAAAACTTCTTCCTTTGATATGAGTTTCCATTTTAAAATCAAGGATACATTTAGATTCTCTATCAATACTCATTTCCTTAAACAATTTATCCTCACTCTTGATTGAGCATGCAAAATGTATGAACCTTGACCCTGCATCTCATCTCTAAATCTGCACTCTTAATTCATCAGCACCATCCTTTCCTAGTTGATCACTTCTCCTTCCATCTTGCAATTTAAGGAAATCATTGTTAAGTACGTGAAATGTCACCCTAACTCAGGCATTAGGGTGCAATGACACCTCATAGAAACAATGGAAACCTTCCAGAGTTGTGGGTTCCTCTGATTAGGAAGGAGTCTCCGGATTCTAGACCGGTTCCTTTGAATCTGATTTATCACCTAGAAACTGACTTTTCTTTTAAGGGAAAAGGGAGAAGGATAACTTGAAATTGAATAAAACTAAAAAGGAGGTGATACACCAAATTGATTTTAGATTGATCAAAAAATGAACAGTTTTGAATCTGACATAGAAAACTAAGTTTAAGGTAGGGAACGCTCTCTCTATTCAACATATAGGTTGACATATATCTCTTATTGAAAGGGTAGTAAACAAAAGCAATAACTAGTAAACAAACATACATTTTCTTCAAATAGATTATAAGAAAATAGCTCAAAAGGAATTGCAACAATTCACTATCTTTTCTATCTTAATACTTTAACACTAAATGCAAAAATGAAGAATAGGATTGAACTACAACACTTAGAAATCACAATAGATTCAAATACCAGCTTTATTATCTCCACAATCTATAATTGGATACATAATATAATGCAAAAACATGCCAAGGAATAAAAAAATTCACTTTGACACCGTTCTGCACCAAAATTTGAACCCCACTCCATGGATACAAAATCCATATATATACAAAAATGGCCCCCTCATGCTAAATTCGAAAATGAGGTCCTCCCCAAAAATCATCCTTCAATCGAGCCTAAACCTTAAATCTTAGGCACAATATATGCCTTGATCTATGGTGAAGTGATTACATAATAAAGGGGTAACTAATGGGACTCGTAAGTTAAAAAAAAAAAACTATCCTAAACAATATCTCCATGTAGGAAATATCCTTTAGAATTACAAATAGTTACATCATTTGAGGAAAAACCCATACTCTACACCACTTAAGAAAATGTTGCTTGTCTTGATCTAAAATGACCTATACAAATGTCATAATCCTAAATATCATTTAGGTAAATAACATCTATGTTTCACCCCTAGCAAACTGCACAGCATTTTAAAATATGAAAAACACCTTTCATCTCAACTAGCGACCCCGATGACATCTGTTTTGATTTACCCACTTGGGAGGATGAGCATCTTGATGCTACATTGTCGACCACTATAGCATTGAAGAGCCCTCACTGCTCCATATACTACGGACTTCAAAATATCATTTTTCTTTGCTTGTATTTTGCACTGGTTATTGGAACCTCTCGAATAGTTGATTAGCAAAATGAAAAACTTGATACCCTAGTAGTGGAGATGATAGACTATGATTGTGGCAGAGATTTTTGGGGGTTTTTTTGTTTTAATGAAGCTCGGGCTGTTGAACTAGAACTTGGCTTTGTTGATATGGAGTTTCTCTCTCGGTTTGGGCTTGCGTTGTTACTCTCCATAACTTTCGATGATGATTTTGGGTATCTCGAGCCTAACTTGAGATAAGTTACACTACTTTTGTCCTCCTTACCTTAGAACTTGCTATTGAATGTCGTGTTGTTTATTTTAACTCTTCATGCTCTTGGAGATGATTCTAGATCTCTTTCTTCTATCTGTTGTTTTAAATGCAGTTAGTGGATAGTATTTGAAGCTGAACCATTGATTTTGACATCTCAACCTTTATTTGTCATCTTTCCCTCCATAAACCATTTGCCTTGTTGTTTTTAATATGAACAAACACACTGCTATATGGAACTTAAGTTAAACTTGAAGAATGGCATCGCAAACTTTGAATTTTTATTTCACCTCTATTTAAACTCCGTGGCATCATTTGAAGATTTTTCTATAGTTATATTTTCCCTCGAGCTAGGGCACCATCAAGACAAAGTTATCTTCTAACTTCTTGTTGTTAAATAGGTTGTAATAATATATTTGCTTGAATTAACACACCACTGTCATCTCCTACAACACTATTCATTGAACCACCGCTTGTCTCAAGTCTTATTTCTTCTACTCTGGAAATGTTTGGTAGTTGCTTGTCAGACTGTCTACAACAATTATTTTGTCTGGTTTTGTTCTTCTTACTGGCAAGTATATGAATCTTTTTCTTTAAGAGCTTGACCCGAGCATGAAATCTGAACCTATACACATGTATTTGAATTTTTAAGAATCAATGTTGTCTGTGGAGTTTGAGTATGGGATCATGACACCCATAAACATGACGTATCTATGACCCACTTGGCCCAAAACTGAAATGCATCTTTCTCTATTTTTTACTCTTCAATAGCACTATCACTTCTTTTCTCTATTCATGCATACTACTATTAGAAATTATGCTTTCTTTACTCTTGTTTACTCTGTAGCATCCTTGGAATCAACAGAAATGAATCTAAATTCTTACTATTATATTGGAAGCTCTTTAGATCCACTGTTTGCGTCATTAACATAAAAAAATTACTGATCAGGCAATACTTGACTTTCAATGTTGCTGATCTTGACTTGATGTACTCACTGTATTCGCATAACATTTTGATATTAGTATTCACATGATTTCCTTTATTTGAACTCTGAATTTCATTGTATAAGAATACTGTGGATTATGATATAAATGCATTATTTTTTATCCACCAATCTTTGCAGCTATATGTTATGAATTTCATGGTACTTTCTTTCTACATTTGATACTCTATTATGAGTTCATGGCATTCTTCTGACATGATTCTTGTTGTGAAGTTTGACCATGGGCTCATGACATTCACTATACTTTCCTTTTCTATCTGCTCCTGGTGAATTCATAATTTATCAATCTTTACATTTTTAATCTACTTCTATTTCTTTTATTTAATCATATCACCTGGAAGCTCAAAGATTAGGAAACATAATCAATTTGATATCTTTTATGTCTGAATATCATGTATCATGAATAAATATTCATTCATGACTATTGTTTGGTTGATTGTGTTTAAAAATTTGGATTTTTACCTTGCTTTTCTGAAAAAAGGTTTCTAAAGCTGCCAAGAACTAAGTCCCTTTAATTTACATCTCTGGTTTGTAAAATAGAAATTATTTACATAATGCAGGAAAGTAACCATATATAGTAAAACATTTCATAGAGATATGTCCCTTTGATATTTCTATTCAGTTTTTGTCGATGCATATTTTTCCCTTGTATTCATTTTATTGGCAAATGTGCAATTCTGGAAGTATGATTGTTGTATGATGTTTTCAGTTTTTCATGCATTGCTTGGATCCAATTTGGATCTAACCATTTTTTCCTTATTTTTAAATGATGCAGGATACAGAACCTGATGAAGAACTAGGATGATGGAGGACATGTGAGGCTATGTAAAGGATATGAAGACTCAGACAATGCAAACAACTGACCCAAGGATGCAAAATACACCTAAAGGCAATGCATGGAATCCTATTCCTCATATCTCTATCATGATTTCATTTTTCATATATTCCTCTAAGTTCCAATGTGCAAAATGTAACATGAAAAGAGCATTCTTTATCACATTCAGTTTGAATGCACAATGTAATGATCAAGTATGAATTGTAAATTTGAAAAATGACCAATACTTAGAGTATAATAAATTTGATAACATGAATGCAATGAAAATGTATTTTCCATCTACATTAAGTTGAATACTAGTGTTAGAGAATGTATCTTTATTCAATCTTATACTATTTTTGGTTATGTTCCTGCATACATAGAAAATCAGGATAACGATTCAGGCAACTTATGCTAGATGGCTCCCTGCTAGACATGAAACTATGATCCTTATTTATTGGGCAATGGCGTCTAAAACCAGAACAGACCATATGCAACCTTTATTGAAGTGAAAATGCACCCAAACTAAAGAATCGTGCAACAAAACAACTGACTCTGTGCCTGAAGGCACTTTATTGAAACTGACACCTATTGACCTAGTACTTGACAACACTTATTTAAATGAAACCTTTTCTTGAGAAAGCACTAACCCTCAAATCAAATCTTCAGGAATATCACATTGACCGGGATAGGTAGGATCTCTCCATTTTTAGTTATAGTTGGAAAGCATTGTTCTTTCTACATTCAGTGATGACAAATGGTCTTGTCCAAAAGTTATCAAACTTATCATGCTACCCTCGTCTACTTTTCAACACATCCAATTTAAGAACCAGATCACCCTCCTTGAATTCTCTAGGTGTATCCTTCTTATCAAAAAACCTTTTAGTTTGAATCTATCTTAGCTCCATGTTTTTTAATGCTTTGCTCCTTTCCTCTTCTAGTTGTAATAGCTCAGCAAACCTTAGCTTAAGAGAATCTTCCTCTTTGAACAACATCACATCAGATGAGCTAGCTGTAGGGATGGAAACTCAGTTGAAATTGGTAACCTAGCTTCCCTACCATAAACCATTACATGGGGTGAGCTACCAGGGACCTGCTTTGGTGTAATTCTATCTAACCATAGAGCTTCCTTGAGCTTGGAATGCCAATCTCTTTTGTTCTCCTATAAATTCTTCTTGATAATCCTTGTTAGGTTTTTATTAGTAGACTCAGCAAGTCCATTACCCTGAGGGTAATATTTAGATTATGTATTCAAATAGATACCATTTTTTACAGCCCATTCTGTTATCTTAGAACCAACAAAATTCAATGCATTGTCTGAAATGATTGATTGAGGAACCCCAAACCTGGTTATAATGTATTCATAGAAGTTGAGAACAACAGATCTAGTTGATTCTTTCAATGCAATAGCCTCAGTCCACCTTGTAAAGTAGTCTGTAGAAGTCAAAATCCATTTGTGACCTATACTGGAATTAGGATTAATAGAACCTATGAAGTCTACTCCCTACTTGATGAATGGTTGTTGAACTATAATAGGATTCAATGGAAATGCTGCTATCCTTTGTTTTCCTGCAAAAATAGCACATTTATGACACTTTATTTCCCAAGAGTGGGCATACTTAAACAAATTAGGCCAGTAATAACCTGCTCTCAAGATCTTCCAAGCTGTAGTCTTAGAGTTAAAGTGCCCTCCACATGATCCATCATGAAATTCAGACAATATTTTGTTTTGATCAAAATC
Source organism: Thuja plicata (assembly GCA_018584345.1). Lineage (NCBI taxonomy): Eukaryota > Viridiplantae > Streptophyta > Pinopsida > Cupressales > Cupressaceae > Thuja > Thuja plicata. Next base: position 1,926,453 of record MU226638.1, on the reverse strand, counting down.
ATCAATACATTTCAACAGCATTCCAAAAAAATCTTTCCTATAAAGCATTTCATTAATTAAAACATAGGGAACAAATTGTAATCTGAAATACCTCCTCTTGGCCTTGTCAAGTTCAGGTGGACATTGTCTAGTTTGTTAAAATCTGCTCATATCTATCAACCAAGTTGCTGGTTGGTTATCAGGTATGGGATTATCTTGAAGTAAGACAAACTACTCTTTTATTTCAGCATCTCCTTCCTTTTCTGTCATTTGTGTACACAAACCCTTGCCTCTAACTAGCTTAGTTACATGGATATGCACAACATATTCCATAACTATGGTGATCTATCCTTCTCTTTTCTCATTCACGTCTTTGTTTAATAGGAACTCTTTTATACTAGGATGAACTACCATAAAATGAACTTTGTTTCTAGCAACCAAATTTTTAAACTTTTTCAAAGATTTGATAATAGCAAGTACATGTTTCTCAACAAAACTGTACCTTTGTTCATAGTCATCCATCCCTTTGATGAAAAAGGCCACCATCTGTTCTAGATTGTCATCATTCTTATGTAATAACCTAGATAAAAAAACATCATATCCTCCATAAGCATATACAATGAAATCTTTAGAAAAATTAGGGTTAGGTAATGTAGGAGTTGATGATAGGGCATGTTTAATTTGTTCAAAACTTGATTTTCCCTCTTTAGTCCAACTGAAGGGCACATTTTTCTTCAGCATTATAGTTAAGGGTTTTAATAAATTGGTAATGTCTGGGATGAAGTGTCTAACAAAATTAATTCTGCCAATAAAGCTTTGCAATCCTTTCTTTTGTTTCGGCAGAGATAGATCAAGAATTGCATGTATTCTTTCAGGATCTATTATTGTACCTTCTTTTGAAACTTGATACCCTAAAAGCTTACCCTCATGGACTGTAAAAATTGATTTTTAAGGATTGAGAGACATTCCAAACTCTCTACTCTCTCAAGCACCTACCTTAAATGGCCTATATTATTATTTGCAATCTTTTTGTAAATGGTGACATCATCTAGATAAACTAAGACAAATTTATACATCAAATATTTAAAATCCATGTCCATACCTTTCTGAAATGTAGCACCCACATTTGATAAAACAAATGGCATTCTTCTGTATGCCATTGTTCCCCATTTAGTAGTGAAAGTTGTTTTAAACTGACCCTCCCTTTTTACTAAAACTTTATTGTAACCAAAATAACCTTCTAGAAGTGAAAACCTTTCAGAACTAGAAACATACTACAATATTTGTCCCATTGATGGAAGAAGATGTGTATCTTTAAGAGATGCCCTATTAAGGTCTCTAAAATACACACACAATCTAATCTCACCATTGTTCTTCCTTACAGGAACTAAATTTGAAACCCAAGAGGTATGTTTAATTGAGAAGATTATACCACTATCAAGAAGTTTATTGAGCTCTTTAAGCATTAGGGGCTCTAATTTGGGGTTAATTGGCATTTGTCTTTGCCTGATTGGCCTCTAATTCAATAGTATTTTGGGTCAATTGAGGGTCAAACCCTTTCAAATCAGCATAATCACAAGTAAAGACATCATTGAATTCTTTGAACAAAGCAATAAGAAGCTCTTTATCTTGAGGAGAGTTGACTTTACCAACCTTTATAAATTTATCCCTGAATACCTCCAACTCCTCATAATGATATTCTTTAATGAGCATGCTGATTTTGTTCTTTTTGAACTGATCATCAGATTTTAAAATGGATTCCAAACTAACCAGTCCTTTAGGAAGTTTATTTGACATCAATTGTATAATCTGGTCCTTAAACTGTTGTTTCACTTTGTTGTCTTTAGGAGCTGAAAAGACATCTGCTTCTCCCATAAAGTTTAAAATCTTCTCATCAGTGTTAAAAATCTGCCAGTTAACATCATTATCTAGAATGGATGGCCTTACCATAATCTTAATGTGAGATTGATCATTATTTATATTCTTATTTTTAAAAAATGTGACTTTAGCACCAATAGTAGCTAACTATCAACATGCTGATTTTTACTTCTAGGTATAGAAATCAGGTTGAATGCATCAAAATCATCTAAAATATATGATACTCTACCCTTATATACTTTTAGAAGATCATTTTTAACATCATGCAAACCTTTCACCTGATTGACCACCAATTCACTATCTCCAAATTCCCTCAAACACTTGACATTCCTTTTCCTTGCCCACTCTAAGCCCTGTATCAAACCTTTATATTCAGCCACATTATTAAAACAAGAAAAAGATAATCTGAATATAGCATAATATATATCACAATCAAGAGACACAAGCATAACCCGTACACCAGCTCCATTCTTGTTTCTAGATCCATCAAAATACAGGTCCCAAAGCTAATTAGGTTTTCCTGAATTAGTATCAGGACCTTTTATCAAGTTTTGCATAACAGGATCGGGTTCAGATATCATATAATTACCAAAACCAACATCATAAATAACACTATCTTTATTGCTAAAAGTATTCTGAATTGCCTACTCATCAAATAATATATTAGGAATTCCCTTTGTTTGAGTGTTAAAGGTTGGAAAATATTTGACCTCATCAGAGTCTAAAATCACATAGCTTGTATTGATAGGGCTTGTTACATAGGGCTCTATGTGATGCTTGGTTAACAACTTCAATTTTATGGTTACCTTTATACCATACCTTATTCTAAAAAACATATGAGACCAATATGATGAAATATATCCACCTATCTTTGCTGTAAAATCCCTAGATGGATAGGGAAAAATAAGAGGGTAAGTCAATGACATAAATATCCTATGGAATGGAGAAGTTTGGGCAAGTGTGAAGGGTCAAGCATGCATTCTTGACAATTCCTAAGGTATTAAAAGATGAACCATCCAACTAAATCACTCCCTTCTCAAGAGGCTCATACTTTAACTCAAGAAAATCTGCAATTTTCTTAGGCATAACTGTGCTTGTTGCACCACTATCAACCATGTAGTTATGTATAGTAACTTGTTACCAATTATTAAGGAAATATAGAAAGGAGGTGGTTTAACATTTGAAACTTTCTTACCATCCTTTACTGCTATTATTTGAATTTCTCCTGCCTCTGTATTAGCAAAAACACTTCTTGAAGGCTACCTTAAATCTTGTTGTGGACTCACTACACCTTTAGATAATTCTTACTTCAGTAATTTTTCTTGTCCTGTAATGGCTAGAGAATCCCACATAGAAGTAGAGATGTTCATTTTCTTCATATTATCAACAATATTGAAAGGAGAAAAAAAATGTACCTTACTAGGAGCTTTAATAGTGGTCAGATCTGCATACTTCTAAGGTTGATCCTTGGTTGGAAAAGAGGTGTGTTCTTTCAATATTGAAATAGGAGTGATGGGTGTTGACTTAGTTGTAGTAGCAACCTTGGTAGTTGATTGCTCTATTTCTAGAGCTCTTTTCTTGGCTCTACTGTTAGCTGATACAGGTGAGTCATTACTCACCCCACAAAATTCTTCTTCTTGTCAATTGAGAAAATTAGTATCCAGAGTATTTAGGTCTGGTTGTTGTTGAACCTCCTCAATGTATAGATCTTGTTGTGAATCATCTACACTTTGGACCATTAAGGCCTGATTAACTACTCCATTGGTACACTTTTACTAATTATGGGGCTGACCACAAGGATAGCACCACTCATATTCAGCAAAAAGGTTATTCTGGTTAGGTACTATATCTCTGACAACATTAAGAGGTGCAGGGTTATAAGGTCTAAAAGGCCTCTGATTCTAATTCTTCCTATTTGTACTTATGTTTCCTTGGTACTATTTTTTATTACCTTGATAAATAGGCTGGTTAGGATGTTGTGATGAGGAGCTTGCAAACTAATTTTGAGGGTGAACTATGGGATTTCCTTGAGCTTTCTACCTCTTAAGGTTTACCAGCTCATTTCCAAAGGTTTGTGATAAGCTTTCAATTTTTTTCTGGCTATCTTTTATACTTTGTAGCTCATTAAGAGGGGCAACATGAAATATCTTTTGAATTTTGGATGATGGTAAAGGTGCAAGAGGTGGGGTAATCAATGGCATATTATATTGAATGCTAGGAAAGAAGGGCATAGGTTTCCTGGGAGCTATTTTTCCTACTTGAATAAGACTATTCTCTGCTCTAAAAGCAATATCAAAAGATTGAGGCAAAGAATTACCCCCCATTGACTGAATCATAACTAATATATCACTATTCAAACACTTAAGAAAGTACAAGAATGATACTCAGCAGAAGGTCTTACTGTAGTAGCGATTATATTCCAAGTCTTCTAAAAACGCAGATTGAAATCACTCATTTCTTCTTGGGGAGCCCTTCTAATAGTTGTTAGTTGTTTCACCAAAGAAAGATTATCAGAATTGTCTTAAAAGAACTTTGATAATTGCTCACCTAGTGCATCCCATGTAGCAATAGATCCAACTGGAAGAGTCCTGAACCATTCCAATGCTTTTCCCTTCAATGATGCAGCCAATAGCTTCAAAGCTACATCCTCCTCTGTGATGTGATGAACATTACAAAGAGAATCAATATTTTTGATATGTTCTATAGTAGTTGTTTGTCCTTCTCCCATGAAATATGGTAACACTTTTAAGGCTTCCAATGGATTATTGTTGTGATTGGTAATCCTCAAAGGGCTGGCCTGATCAAAAGGCACAAATGGAAACCACCTAGCCATTCTTGGAGGTGTTGTGGTAGAACTAGAAGGTAAGGACTTATCTACCTATGTTGGTTAGCTAGAACAACATGAATCTAAACTGCTAGAGGACTTTGAGAGGATTTGTGATCTGAATCTGGTAATTCAGTACTGTAGGAGGGAGGAGCTAAACTCCTTTCTAACCCTTTCTTCCTTGGTCTCCTTGGTTTTTTACCCCTCACAATAGGCTAAATGGAAAAATCCTATTGATTCCTAGGTACTCTCTATAAAGTTTTACCTCTCCTAGTGTGTGACAACTATAAATTCTCAAATTCCTTTACACTCCATGTTTGGATTCTACTCATGTATCACAAGGAGTCCTATCGGGCATGTCAAAAATTGTTAAGTACGTGAAATGTCACCCTAACTCAGGAATTAGGGTGTAATGACATATCATGCAAATAATGGAAACCTTCCAGAGTTGTGGGTGCCTCTGATTAGGAAGGAGTCTCCGAATTCTATGCCGGTTGCTTTGAATCTAATTTGTCACCTAGAAACTGACTTTTCTTTTAAGGGAAAAGGGACAAGGATAACTTGAAATTGAATAAAACTAAAAAGGAGGTGATACACCAAATTGATTTTAGATTGATCAGAAAATGAACAGTTTTGAATCTGACATAGAAAAATAAGTTTAAGGTAGGGAACTCTCTCTATTAAACATATAGGTTGACATATATCTCTTCTTGAAAGGTAGTAACCATAAGAAATAACTAGTCAACAGACATACATTTTCTACAAATAGATTATAAGAAAATAGCTCAAAAGGAATTACAACAATTCACTATCTTTTGTATCTCAATAATTAAACATTGAATACAAAAATGAAGAATAGGATTGAACTAAAACACTTGCAAATCACAATAGAACCAAATACCAGCTTGATTATCTTCACAATTTTTAATTGGATACATAATATGATTCAAAAACATGCCAAGGAATTAAAAAATCACTTTAACACTATTCTGCACCAAAATCTTAACCCCACTCCATGGATACAAAATCCAAATATATACAAAAATGGCCCCCTCATACAAAATTTGAAAATGAGCTCCTCCCCCAAAATCACTGCTTTAATCAAGCCTAAACCTTAAATCTGAGGCACAATATATGCCTTGATCTATGCTCAAGTGATTACATAATAAAGGGGTAATTAATGGGACTCCTAAGTTTAAAAAAAAACTATCCTAAACAATATCTCCATATAGGAAATATCCTCTAGAATTACAAATAGTTACATCACTTTAGGAAAAACCCATACTCTACACCACTTAAGAAAATGTTGCTTACCTTGATCTAAATAGACATATACAAATAGAATAATCCTGAATATCATTTAGGAAAATAACATCTCTGTTTCGCCCCTAGAAAATTGCAAAGCATTTTAAAATATGACAGACACCTGTCATCTCCACTAGCGACCCTGATGACACCTATTTTGATTCACTACTTGGGAGGATGAGCATCCTGATGCTACACTGTTGAGCACTGTAGCATTGAAGAGCATTCACTACTCCATGTACTGCGGACTTCAAAATCTCATTTTTCTTTGTTTGTATTTTGCATCGGTTATTTTAAACCTCTAAAACAGTTGATTCAAAAAATGAAAAGCTTGAAACCCTAGTAGTGGAGATGAATATACTATGATTGTGGTGGATATTTTTGGGGTTTTTCTTTGTTGTACTGAAGCTTGAGCTATTTAACTGGAACTTAGCTTTGTTGATTTGGAGCTTCTTTGTCAATTTGGGCTTGGGTTGTTACTCTCCATAACTTCTGGAAATTATTCTTGGCATCTCGAGCTTAACTTGAGAGAAGTTACACTATTTTTCTCGTCCTTACCTTCAAACTTATTGTTGAATGTCATACTATTTGTTTTAACTCTTCATGCTCTTGGTGATGATTCTGGATCTATTTCACCCATCTGTTGTTTTAAATGTAGTTAGTTGATAGTGTTTGAAGTTGAATAATTTGTTTTGAAATCTTGACCTTTATTTACAGTCTTGCCCTCCATTAACCGTTTTCCTTATTTTTTTTTAATATGAACAAACACACTTCTATCTAGAACATAAGTTAAACTTGAAGAATGGCATCGTAAACTATTACTATTTATTTCACCTCAGTTTAAAATCCATGGCATCATTTGAAGATTTTTCTACAGTTATATTTTGCCTAAAGATAGGGCACCATCAAGACAAAGTTATCTTCTAACTTCTTCTTAAATAGGTTGTAATAATATATTTTCTTTAATTAACACACCACTGTCATCTCCTACAACACTATTCATTGACCCACCGCTTGTCTCACTGTCTTATTTCTTCTATTCTAGAAATTTTGGGTAGTTGCTTTTCGGACTGTCTGTAGCTATTATTTTGTCTGGTTTTGTTCTTCTTACTGGCAAGTATGTGCATCTTTTTCTTTTATGGCTTGACCCGAGCATGAAATCTAAACCTATACACCTATATTTGGATTTTTTAGAAGCAATGTTGTCTATGGGGTCTGAACAGGAGCTTGTGACACACATAAACATAACTGTATCTATGACCCACTTGGCCCAAAACTGAAATGCATTTTTCTCTTTTTTTTACTCTTAAATAACACTGTCATTTCTTTTATCTATTCATGCATACTACTATTAGAAATTTTTCTTGCTTTTCTCTTGTTTACTCTATAGCATACTTGGAATCAGTAGAAATGAATCTAAATTCTTACTGTTATATTGACAACTCTTGAGATCCACTATTTGCATTATTAACATAACAACATTACTGATCAGCCAATACTTTACTTTCAATATTGTTGATCTTGACTTGATGTACTCACTGTATTTGCATAACATTCTGATATTAGTATTCACATGCTTCCCTTTATTTGAACTCTAAATTTCATTTCATATGAATACTGTGGATTGTGATATAAATGCATTATTGTTGATCCACCAATCTTTGTAGCTATATGTTATGAATTTCATGGTACTTTCTTTCTGCATTTGATACTATGTTATGAGTTCATGGAATTCTTCTGACATAATTCTTGTTGTAAAATTTGAACATGGGCTTGTGACATTCACTGTACTTTCCTTTGCTCTCTGCTATTGGTGAATTCATAATCCATCAATCTTTTCTTTTTTAATGTACTTCCATTTCTTCTTTTCAATCATATCACATGGAAGCTCAAATATTAGTAAACATAATCAATTTGATATCTTTTAAGTTTGAATATCACGTGTCATGAATAAATATTCATGAATGACTACTATTTGGTTGATTGTTTTTATTAATTTTGACTTTTACCTTGCTTTTCTGAAAAAGGTTTCTAAAGCTGTCAAGAACTAAGTCCCTTTAATTCAGATCTTTCGTTTATAAAACAACAATTCTTTACATAATGTAGGAAGATAGCCACATATAGTAAAAGGTTTCATAGAGATATGTCCCTTTGATACTACTATTCAGTTTCTGTAGAAGCATATTTTTCTCTTACATTCATATTATTGGTAAATGTGCAATTTTAAAAGTGTGATTATTGTATGATGTTTTTAGGTTTTCATGCTTTTCTTAGATCCTGTTTGGATCTAACCATTTTTTTCCTTATTTTTAAATGATACAAGATACAAGACCTGATGAAGACCTAGGATGATGCAAGACATGTGAGGCTATGTAAAGGATATGAAGACTCAGACAATGCAGAAAACTAACCTAAGTATGCAAAAGACACCTAAAGGAAATGCATGGACTCCTATTCCTCATATCTCTATCATGCTTTCATTTTGCTTATATTCCTCTAATTTCCAATGTGAAAAATGTAACATGAAAAATACATTCCTTATCACATTCAGTTTGAATGCACAATGTAATGATCAAGTATGAATTATAAATTTGGAAAATGATCAATACTTAGAGTACAATAAATCTGATAACATGAATGCAATGATGTTAATGTTTATAACTTCGATCAGATAAAGTGATCTTAATATTGAACTAAATAAACATCATTGAATTGATAATATTATTATGAGATAATATTATTCTATATATATATATATATATATATATATATATATATATATATATCGTTATTATGAGATAATATTCTACATTATATATACATATTAATATATACAATAATAAATGATATTATTATATATATCCAATGTATAATATATTATATTTGATGAAATAAATAATATTTATATTACTTATCGGTTGATATTAATAATAATGTTCATCGTATTAAAAACTGACTTGTATCGATTATACAAACTAATTGGTGTCAATTACAAATCTTATTTGTATCGATCAAACACCTTGCATTCTGTTCAAATACCGATTGGGTGTTTCAGAGACCGATTGTATGCGGTAATATATTACAAGTGTATCGATTTGAATTAGAACTTAATGCATGGTTATCGGGAAGTTTACATATGCAGTTTATTTGTACTGTTAGTATACCACCTGCGATTTGTTATTAGGTTGAAAGGATTTTCTATGAAAGGACATGACATTATAGAGTCATGTCTCCTCAAGGAGACGTGTCTCTATAATGGCATGTCTCAAAAATCACTTATATATATGGTCTTTGGTTATTTAATAAGAGAAGTATATACAAAAAACAATGTGAGTCTTATTTATTCAATTTGCAGTTAATCGATATTAACATATTTATATATATCTATTATTATATCAGTAATAATATATATATCTTGTGATTAAATATATCACATATATTGAGGTTATATAAGAAAAATTAAAAGCCATATATTTTGATCTAAAATTAACATGGTATCAGAGCCAGGTTCCTTTGTTAAAGCATAACCGCTTGAAGGAAGATCAAATTAAATTGAAGGAAGATCAAATTAAATTGAAGGAAGATCAAATTAAATTGAAGGAAGATCAAGATCAGATTTCTTGGAAATATTGTACCTACAGAATGGAAAATGGAATGAGACTCGAAGATAGACTTGAAGGTGCCTCTGATTTTGAATCGTGGAAACTTCAAATGATGTTGGTATTAAGGAAGAATGAGCTAAAGACAATAATGGAAAAATCTCCATAAACCTAATGGAAAATGATGAGTAGATTCAATGGGAAACTTTAGATAAGGAGTAAGTGCTTGTGTCAAACTCTCCAATTTTGATCAACTACATTCAAGAAGAGTATAAAGGAATCATGAAATTTAAGAAGAGTAGACACGTTATGATTGAGAGGGAGTTCACTGGACACTTCTGAGGTAAAATTGACATGATTATTGATTATTATACTAATGTCATTTTATAAATATATGGGCCCTGTGTAAATCACGAGGAAGTGACAAATTTCAAAATGATTATCATTTGTATTTGTAAAAGTTATTGAAAGGTGACGACCTTACAATAACTTGACCTTCTATTGTGATAGACATCATGTGATGGCTGAAACAGATCATAATAGATGACATCTTCTATTATGATAGACATCGTGTGATGGCTGAAACAGATCATGATAGATGGCATCTTCTATTTGTGATAGACATCGTGTGATGGCTGAAATAGATCATAATAGAAGATGTGAATGTTCTTATGGTAAGTGCACATTACCTATGGACATTTTCTTGAGTACTTTGTGGACATCATGTTGACTTGATGATGGTAGGACATTACTCTGAGCACTTGGTGAATATCATGCGACTCGATATTCTGCAGGCCAATGCTCCCGATATCATGATATGATATCTTTGTAAACTTTTGAGTACTTGGTGGACATCATGTGACTTGATGTTGGTAGACCATTACTCTGAGTATTTGGAGAATATCATGCGACTTGATGTTATGTGACAAATACTTTTAAATAAAGCTCATGAGTTTGTGGATAGAATCGTCGATAGAGGCAATTCACACGAGAGCTTGTGGATAGAATCGCTGATTGAGGAAATCCACACAATGAAGCTCATGAGTTTGTGGATAGAATCATCGATAGAGGCAATCCACATGAGAGCTTGTGGATAGAATCATCGATTGAGGCAATCCACACAATGAAGCTCGTGAGTTGTGGATAGAATCACCGATAGAGGTAATCTACACAAGAGCTTGTGGATAGAATCACTTGTGGATAGAATCGCCGATTGAGGCAATCCACACAACGAAGCTCGTGAGCTGTGGATAGAATTGCTGATAGAGGCAATCCACATGAGAGCTTGTAGATCGAATCGCTGATTGAGGCAATCCACACACCCTGAAGCTCATGAGTTTGTGGATAGAATCACCGATAGAGGAAATCCACATGAGAGCTTGTGGATCAAATTGCCGATTGAGGCAATCCACACCAAAACTCGTAAGCTTGTGGATTGAATCACTGATTGAGGCAATCCACACAAGAGCTTGTGGATCAAATTTTTGATGGAGGCAATCCACCTAAGAGCTATGGATAGAATCGCCGATGGAGGCAATCCACTTGGGAACAAACTTTCACAATCTATGATCTTATTGTTATGTGTATTTTATCTTCCCTAACTAAGAGGGAGTGTTGATGTTTATAGCTCCAATCAAAAAGAGAAGTGTATACAACAAACAATGCGAGTCTTATTTATTCAATATGTAGTTAATCGATATTAATATATATATATATATA
>MU226638.1:1893111-1907166 GCA_018584345.1 Thuja plicata | reverse complement strand
GGGGGGTGAATCAGTGGCCTCAAAAATTTATCCTTAAATTTAACCACTAATCAATAAACCTCAGATTATTATGTCCCTTACAAGATGCATGCCATGAAATACGTATAATGAATTAACTGTCTGTCAGTTTTCCTTTTTTGACCTTATTCTCCTTAATTACCGATAAGAAGTAAAACTTATTTATTGACACTCAGTAAATATGCAGAGTATACTGATAAATATAGAAATGCATATGTGAAATGTAAAACAATTAAGTAATAAACCATACACACATAACACATGAATTTTAACGTGGAAACCCTGTTAAGGGAAAAACCACTGGGACCGGTACCCCAAATTTTCACTCTTCTGAAGTGAGCCCTATTAAGAGCCAACCCTATTAAAGGTTAAAAACACACTGTTAGGTGTGACCTTGTTAGAGGATTTTATACATAGAGGTTGTCACTTAGTATCGGGAAACTCAGTTTGCTACCATCCTTGAATCAGCCTCCTTCTTAGACTGTCAATAGGCTTTAGGCAAATCTAGTGTTACTTTCATGAATCAACCTTTTTGGCACTCCTTGCGATGTACCTTAATATATAGAAGACTATTAAGTCATGCTCTGTTAAGAGACTTGATGCTTCAATGGTTAAACTGAAACACAATGACCTATTTCTAATGCAACTTGAATTGCAGATTTTCAGATCTATTTAAGTACATTAACTCGCTAATCAATGTATCAATTCAATTCTTTGTGCTCCACACTTTCTGCTCTGTGATGTTGTGCTTCACTGTTTGTCAGTGTCTGTAGAATTCCTTAGCTCTCCTTTAGCTTGATTGATTAGGACTATATGAAGTTCTTCTTCATCAGTATCTCTTCATCATCCTCTTTCTATTCACTCCCCTTCCAATGCATATGGAAATGAATTATATTTGTCTCTTATATAGACATTATATTCAATATTTCTTGATTCTTGATTCTTGGCATGAACAACAATCCAGCCAATTTGATTTAAAGCTTTAACTACTAATTTATCTCGTAGTTATCCTCTTCCCAACTGTATAAATCTTATTTAAATCAATTACTTAACTCCGGTCACATAAAACAACCAGTTAAGTCTATCCTTTAGCTCTGCCAGCTAGATATTTTGTCATTTTTTGAACTCTCTATTTTGTCAGTCAACTTTGTAGTTAGTCATTGGTGATAACTGCCAGTTTCATTTGTGTGACTCCAATCAGCTTCAAGATCTCCATCCATCAGGAATCATTGGATTTTACTCATCGGGAAACTCTATTTTTAGCTTGTCGGGCATCCTGTGGTTTTTCTTTGTCGAGCAACACTGTCTTCTCCTTGTCGGGTATCACTATGACTTTTGTTCTTTGCCTTTACCGATGGTGTGCACTCCGTCGGTGTTATCTATCACTTAGTGAATACTTGACTTTTATGCATTGTTGAAAGCATAACCTTTGTTCCATTGATTCTCTGAAGTCTTTGGCATTATGTACATGACTGTATAGATGATATCAAGTTTACATCAATGAAAATACAAACCATTAACTGATTTAATGTCTTGCATCATCTTCAACTTAACATTATCAAACATTCAATCAGTCACATGTCATCAATCTCTCCCTTTGGCATTTATGGAAACATACTATATTATCACACTATACTATTTCTAATACAATATGAAATACAGTTGTTGAGATTCATCAAACTACCAAACAATTTGTTTTGATAACCGATAAGAATGTCTGACCGCCGGTAAGCTTTGTGTTAGCTTAGATTTGATTCCTGCAACTTTCTACGTTTCTTGTTCTGATGTGTTGTGTTTTTTTCTTGTGTCAATTTCTCTCTTTTGACAGTTCTTCTTTGATGTCTCTGTCTTTTGTTAGCAACTCTCCCTATGGATATGATCTCTCCCTATTGGAGTAATTTGATAATGGATATACTTTTTTTTTTGAAGATTGTGATAATATGAAAAATTTCTCTCCCTTTGACAACAATGCCAAACTAGTATCTCATAGATATCTGACATTAATGTCAAGTGTCCTTTTTCTTTCCATCCATAATATATTCCTTGAATTTCCCTTATCCATCAACAATACAACAATATGCTCTAGTGCTCAGTTTTGATATATACATTTCTGTATATAGATGTAGCTTTGAAGTTCATCCTGTTCCTTGCATCAACATGAATGATATCTTGATAATATATAGGCTAATGCAACCTTCAGTCTTTTACTAACTGGTAACTAAGGGTTTAACCCCTAGTCTCTTTCTCAATTACTCAAATGTATCCTTGGGCAGTGGCTTGGGGAAAATATCTGCCAATTGTTCTATTGATTGCACATACTCAAGTATCAACTCTTTTTCTTGAACTTGTTCTCTTAAGTAATGATACTTGATGGAAACATGTTTTGTCTTGGAATGCATGACTAGATTCTTGGAAATATTTATTGCACTGGCGTTATCACAATAGATAATCATTGGTTCTGAGATCTTCATATGCATACCTTCAAGCAACTATTTGATCCATGTAATATTTGAGCAATTTTCAGCAGCAGCAACATATTCTACTTCTACATTCGACTGAGAGATGCATCCTTGCTTCTTGCTAATCAATGTGACAAGTTTCTCACCCATAAAGAATGCTCCTCCAGTTGTGCTCTTTTGGTCATCAATATTTCTAGCCCAATCAACGTCGGTAAACACCTTTAGTTCAATTTTGTCTTCTCTTCTATACCATAAGACAAATTCCTTAGTATTATTTAGACATCTTAGGATTCTCTTCATAGCAGTCATATGTGATTCCCTGGGGTCAGAGGAAAATCTAGCAACAATTCCTACTGCATGTGCAATATTTGGTCTAGTGTGTACAACATACATGAGTTTTCCAATCATTGATCTGTACAAAGTCTGATTTACCTCTATTGTCTTGTGTTCCTTTGTTAACTTACATCCAATAGCCATCTGTGTTCCAACTAGTTTGGAATATTCCATCCTGAATATTTTTAGGACCTCTTTGATGTATTTGGACTATGTAATGAAAATACCTTCACTTTGTTGAATGATCTGTAGACCAAGAAAGAACTTGATTTCTCCAAACATAGACATCTCAAACTCTTTTCTCATCTCATCAGCAAATGATTTGCATAACATATCATTGCCTCAAAAATAAATGTCATCAACAAATATTTCAGCAATCAAAGTGTTAGCATCAGTATCTTTCTTTAAATAAAGATTGCTGTTTTCACTAGTCCTTATGAATCCTATACTTATTAGATAGAAATGAAGTCATTCATACCAGGCTCTAGGAGCTTCTTTTAATCCATACATGGCTTTTTGAAGTCTACATACCATGTTTCTCTTGTCTGGATCCACAAACCCTTCTGGTTGTTTAATGTATACGTCTTCTTCAAGTATTCCATTTAGGAATGTTGACTTGACATCCATTTGATATACTTTGAATCCTTGATATGCAGCATAAGAAAGTAGTATTCTTACTCCTTCTAGCCTAGAAATGGGTGCAAAGGTTTCTCCATAGTATATACCTTCCTCTTGTGCATACCCCTTGCATACCAGTCTTGCTTTGTTCCTTGTGACTTCTCCATTCTCATTCAGCTTGTTTCTAAATATCCATTTTGTACCGATGACATTCTTTTCATCTGGTCTTAGCACAAGTGACCATGTTTTGTTCTTCTCAATCTACTCAATCTCATCATTCATAGCACTTATCCATTCTTCATTATCCAGTGCAGCATTGACAAAATTTGGCTCAAACTCACAAATGAAACAATTTGTGTTTAAAGACTTACTTCTTGTTCTTGTACCATCTTTCTTATCTCCTATGATCTAGATTTCTGGATGGTTCCTTCTAACATATCTTACAAGTACAGGTACAACTCTTTGTGTATCAGCTTGATCATTATTTTGATCTTCATTCTATTCTTCATTACCTTGCACATTATTTTGATCATTATCTTGACCATCGGTAACAACATTCTGACCATCGGTTGCAACATTCTGTTGTTCTAGAATTAAGCACTGTTGGTCGGGTAGAGTGTTGGGTTCTTCATAATATACAAACTTGTTGTAGTCCTCTAGTTCTTTTGTGCTTTCCAGCTCATTCTTTTCTGTAAATTCATCAATCTTTACATTTGCACTTTGAACCATTTTTTTAGAAGCCTTGATTAGACACTTAAAAGCTTTGCTCTTGGTAGAATACCCCAGAAAAATACCTTCATCACTTTTGGTGTTAATCTTTCCATTTCTATCATCCTTTAAGACATAACATTGACTACCAAATATTTTGAAGTAACTTACATTGGGTGTTTTACCATACCATAGCTCATAAGGTGTCTTCTTTATGTCCTTTAATTGTACTATGTTAAGTGTATAAACAACAGTGCTAACAGCTTCCCTCCAGAAGATTTGGGTGATTCCTTTCTCTATCATCAGTGTTCTTGCACAGTCAACTATTGATCTATTCCTTCTCTCAGCAATCCCATTTTTTTGTGGTGTTCTTGTTGCAGAAACCTATCTTTTTATACCATGCTCATTACAGAAATTGGTGAATTCATCTGATATAAAATCTCCTCCTCTATCTGATCTCAAACATTTTAGTTCCTAACCACTTTGTTTTTCTACCATAGCCTTATACCACTTAAACATCTTGAATGCTTCATATTTTTCTTTTAGAAACATAACTGTCATCATTCTAGAGTAATCATCAACAAAGAGAATAAAGTATCTAGCTCCATAGTAACTCTTTGTCCTCATCGGTCTACATAAATCAGTATGGGCTAATTCTAGATATCATCAGATGTATGGATTTTACTTTTGAAACTAGACTTTGTCATTTTACCTTTTTGACAATTTTTGCACATGATGATGTCTGGCTTTGTCATTGTCGGTAAGCCTCTTACATTTCTCCTTCTGCTTATTTTCATCATGTTGTCAAAATTAACATGACACAATCTTTTGTGCCACAACCATATGTCTTCATTTCTAGTCATTAACCAAGTGGTGTTAGTATCATTTAGATAGAATAAGTTACCTTTAGTCTGTTCACCGGTACCAATCAGTTTTCCTGATTCATTGAAGATCTTTGCCTTCTTATTCTCAAATACTACTCTCTGACTTGAATTATTCAGCTGAGAGACACTCAACAGATTATAATTCAATCCTTTTACACAATAAGAATTTTCACATTTAATCAGGTTATTCAACATTATAGTTCCTTTACCTTCAACTAGACAAGGTGTATCATTACCCATTCTTACTGTACCACCATTGTAATATTCAAAAGTATTAAACTTTTCTTTGTCACTGGTCATATGGTGAGTGCAGCCACTATCTATAATCCAGATGTCATTCTTACTAACCTTAGATATTAGTGCAGTTTCTTCATACATTTCATCTTCATCTGAATCATCTTTCACAGCTACAAATACCACCTCGATGTCATCATCAGGTTCGGTGTCAGTATCTTCATCTTTGCAAGCAGCTAGGTAGCTAGCCTTCTTTCCTTTATCCTTGTAGTCTCGGGTATCCTTTCTTTCTAATTTTTGGTAACCTCTGTAATATTTGTTATCACCTTTGTCAGATTTCTTCTCATAAGATCTATCATTATCTTTTTCATCTTTTCTTCTGTTAGGACATCTTGTAGCAAAGTGTCCAATCTCTCTACAATTAAAGCATACAAGTGGTAACTTGCCTTTGTATTTACCTTTTCCTTTATGCATTCTTCTAGCCATAAGTGCTTCTATTTCATCTAGATTTTCTTCTTCACTTTCACTTTCACTATCCCTTATAGATGAGTATCTATGATTGGATTTTATTATTTTCATAGAAGACTTAAATGCAGACTCTAAGTTTGGTAAGACACTATAATCAAAGTTATTCATCTCAAATGAAATCAGTCTACCAATTAAACTATCAAGAGTAACTGTATTGTTTTCTACTGCTCTAATTTCTTAAATGGCTGAAACTCTAATAACATATATAGGCAACAAGGTTCTTAAGATTTTACTTACTATTGTTTCCTCTTCAAGTGTACCTCCAACACCTTGTATAGCATTGACTACTTTTATTCTTGTGTTGTACTATGTGATGTTTTCTCCTTTCCTTCTGAGATCATCAAACTTTCCTCTAAGGCTTTCTTCCTTGGCTCTTAGAATATTTGTATCACCTCCATGTACAAGCTTCAGTTTGTTCGACATTTTCTTTGCAGTTTTGCAATCTTTGACATCTTCAAATTGAGCATCAGAGAGTGAGGAAGAAATCTCTACAACCATGCAATTATGCTCATGCTTCTCTCTCAATTGATCTACTGTCAATACTCCTGTAGGAAACACATATTCAGTATCTAAGTATTCAGTAACATCATTACCAATACCTGATAAGTGGAGTCTTATCCTGCTTTTCCATGAAGCAAAGTTATCTTTGTTCAACTTGGGCACATCTCATCTGTTCATCTTGTAATCTTTGATCTAGGTCTTGAAACCTTCATTTCTAACAAAACAAGCTCTGATACCAATTTTTAGTAATAACTAAGAGGGGGGGGTGAATCAGTGGCCTCAAAAATTTATTCTTAAACTTAACCACTAATCAATAAACCTCAGATTATTATGTCCCTTACAAGATGCATGCCATGAAATACTTATAATGAATTAACTTTCTGTTAGTTTTCCTTTTCTGACCTTATTCTCCTTGATTGCCGATAAGAAGTAAAACTTATTTACTGACACTCACTAAATATGCAGAGTATACCGATAAATCTATAAATGCATATGTGAAATGTAAAACAATTAAGTTATAAACCATACACACATAACACATTAATTTTAACGTGGAAACCTTGTTAAGGGAAAAACCACTGGGATCGATACCCCAAATTTTCACTCTTCTGAAGTGAGCCCTGTTAGGAGCCAACCCTGTTAAAGGTTATAAACACACTGTTAGGTGTGACCTTGTTAGAGGATTTTATACATAGAGGTTGTCACTTAGTATTGGGAAACTCAGTTTGCTACCATCCTTGAATCAGCCTCCCTCTTTGACTGTCAATAGGCTTTAGGCAAATCTAGTGCTACTTTCATGAATCAACCTTTTTGGCACTCCTTGCGATGTACCTCAATATATAAAAGGCTGTAAAGTCCTAATCTATTAAGAGACCTGATGCTTCATTGGTTAAACTGAAACACAATGACCTATTTCTAATGCAACTTGAATTGTAGATTTTTAGATCTATTTAAGTACATTACCTCTCTGATCAATATATCAATTCAATTCTTTGTGCTCCACACTTTCTACTTTATGATGTTGTGCTTCACTGTTCATTGGTGTCTACAGAATTCTTTAGCTCTCCTTTAGTTTGATTGATCAGGACTGTATGAAGTTCTTCTTCATCAGTATCTCTTCAGCATCCTCTTTCTATTCACTCCCCTTCCCATGCATACAGAAATGGATGATATTTGTCTCTTATATAGACATGATATTCACTATTTCTTGATTCTGGATTCTTGATTCTTGGCGTGAACAACAATCCAACCAATTTGATTTAAAGCTTTAACTCTTGATTTATCTTGTAGTTATCCTCTTGCCAACTGTACAAATCTTCTTTAAATCAATTACTTAACTCTGGTCACATAAAAAAACTAGTTAAGTCTATCCTTTAGCTCTGCCAGCTAGATATTTTGTCATTTTCTGAACTCTCTGTTCTGTTGGTCAACTCTGTAATTAGTCGTCGGTGATAATTTCCAGTTCCATCGGTGTGACTCTAGTCATCTTTGGGATCTCCATCCATCAGGCATCATTGGATTTTACTCATTAGGCAACTCTATTTTCAGCTCGTCGGGCATCCTATAATTTTTCTTCATTGGGAAACACTGTCTTCTGCTCTTCGGGTATCACTATGACTTTTGTTCTTTGCCTTTACCGATGGTGTGCACTCTGGTGGTGTTATCTGTCACCTAGTGAATACTTGACTTTTATGCATTTCTAAAAGCATAACCTTTGTTCCATTGATTCTCTGAAGGATTTGGCATTATGTACATGACCATATAGATGATATCAAGTTGACATCAATAACAATACAAACCATTAACTGATTTAATGTCTTGCATCATCACCAACTTAACATTATCAAATATTCAATCAGTTACATGTCATCACAATGTCCAATTAGGGCATATAGATCAGGAATGATGGAGAGACCAATCGACCAAGAGCTTATTCATTTTTTGTTCTCCATGCATCTTTTTCTTCTTGTGAAGCAGAGGTAGCTGGTTCAATGGAAGCATCTGTAGCAACTTCAAGAAGGTGTTTAAAATGAAATAGAAATGAAACATGTGTTTTCCATTAATGATAATTAGAGCTATTTAGTTTAATTTCTGGAATTAGAGTAGACATGTTGAAAGTAGCAAGGCAATGATATCAAAATTACTATGAGATTAACTATAAACTTGAAATTTTAAGGAAATTTAAAATTTAATTAAATGCTTAAAAAAAGGCGCTAGAATTGATGAAAAGATATATTAAGAGTGAAATAGTGAATAAAAAGATACATGGGACAATGTTTAACAGCTAATTTTCATTTGATTACACAAAATGATATAAACAAAAAATTTGTTAAACCAAAACTATGATAAAATTAATGAGAAGTTAAACTTGAATAATTGAATTAAGTTTTAAACTAAGAAATAGATAAAAAGAATTAAACTGATGGAGAGTAATTACAAATTTGACCAAATTTAGAAAAGATATTTATATGAGTCAAATAATATGCAAACTACAATAAAATTAGATAAATCACAAAGATATCATGAATCTCAAAGAAAATTTAAAAAAAAAACTACAAAATACTAATAGAAGAAACTAGTTGCAGCCTACAAAAAAAGAGTTAGAGAGAAAATCAAAGAATATCTGAGAAATAATATCAAAGAATATTTAATGATTACGGAGAAATATGCTATAAAAATAGATGTAATGATAACTTTCAATGAAATTATTAAACTACAAGTGAATTATTAAAATGAAAAGATTTGACTCTTTCAGAAATACAGTCCTAGTGTGGGGGTCATATCTCCCAAATGAACCGTTGGATCGGGATGAATTAGAAATATGTGTTGTAAAACCTAATTACAAAGGCTCTCACTGGAGTGATTGACAAAATAACATCCAAAAAAAAGTTATGATCTACTGAGTACGGATGTATAAAACTATCTTCAAAATGAAAGTCACAAAACTGTTTAAATAGTTTGCAAAGAAGAAAATATATAATAATAGAGATAAAAATAGAGATTTAGATCAATGAATGAGATATATCTAGAGATCTAATATCAGAGATCTAGTGTCAAGATGAAATATCAAAGATGTTGAGAATGAAAGGAAATTAGTAAACCAAATTCTGAAAACTAGTATAAATAAACTTGCACATCAAGCACTTAGCAGAGCAATAGAGATAATGGATTTAAACTTGAAATATACAGATCTGAAAATGAACTATAACCTTGCAAATGATATAGCTAGAAAAATGCATGAGAATGCATGAGAATTAAAGCCTTTGCAGTTGCCTGACTGAGGTAGTAATAAGGATCAAATTTAAATATTGATTTAAAGATAAAAAATAGAACATGCAAATCTGAAATCTTCCCTTGCGGTTGCCCGACAGAGGGAAGGATAAGTACTTTTAAAAAAACTTTAAAAAGAGATGAATGAACTTATTTTGCTAAAAAAGAGAGAAATCCCTGCAAACAAAAGTTAGATCAACAACAAAATCTGATTTCTTCTCCTCAATGGAGATATCTTTCACCTATTCCTGCATGCACACTCAAAACAAGGATTAAACCAGCTCTGATACCATGTTAGAATTATAAACTAAAAAACTAAAAAAGGTAAGGAAGGAATCCAAGAGAGTATGCAATGGAAGAGATTTACCAAACACTAAGAGAAATACTTGTTAGCCCACTCCCCTACCTCCTAAAAGACTTGTTAGCCACAATATTAACTTCATACCAGGAGCTACCTTACCCAACAAAGCTGCCTATAAGACGACCCCTCAACAAAATGAGGAAATAGCCAAGAAAATCAGAGAGTTATTAGACCAAGGCCTAATTAGAAAGAGAATAAGCCCATGTGCAGTCCCTATTGTCTTAGCACCCATGAAAGGATGAGCTTGGAGACTTTGTACTGATTCTAGGGTGATTAATATAATCACCATTAGGTATAGGTTCCCAATACCTAGAATTGAAGACCTAATGGACTATTTATGGGGGGCAAAGTACTTCAGCAAAATTGACCTTAAGAGTGGCTACCACCAAATCAGGATAAATGAAGGAGATGAATGCAAGACAACCTTCAAAACTATAGAAGGTTTGTATGAATGACTTGTAATTCCATTTGGTTTGTCTAATGCTCCCTCAACTTTTATGAGGCTTATGAATGAGGTATTGGTAGAATGCATTGGTATGTTTGTTGTTGTCTACCTAGATGACATTTTAGTTTTCAGAAAAACTAAGGAGGAGCATATTAGGCATTTGAAAATTGTTTTCAAGAAATTGCATGATGAAAAGCTAATGATCAATTTGGAGAAGTGTGAATTCATGAAGCGAGAGCTTGTATATCTCAGTTTTGTTTTGTCACAGGGTAACCTCAAAATGGACCAAGAAAAGGTGGATGCCATTCTAAGTTGGCCTACTCCCAAGGTTGCAACTAAGGTGAGAAGTTTCCATGGTTTAGCTCAGTATTACAGAAAGTTCATTAGAAATTTCAGTGGGATTTGTGCACCTATGTTAGACGCCATTAAAAGTGGGATGAAGAGAAAGTTTCAATGGACACCACAAGCTAACAAAGGGTTTGAGACACTCAAGAAGAAGATAGAAGAGTTGCCTACTCTAGTTCTTCCAAGATTTGATAAGCTTTTTATAGTAGAATGTAATGCAAGTAATGTGGCCATTGGGGCTGTCATAAGCCAAGAAGGAAGACTAGTAGCTTTCCATAGTGAGAAGCTAAATGATGCAAAGAAGAAGTACTACTCTTCTTATGACTTAGAGTTGTATGCTCTAGTCCAAGCACTCAAGAAGTGGAGGCACTACTTTCTCCCAAAGGATTTCATAGTATGTACTAATAACCAAGCTCTTAGCTTCCTTAATTCTCAAGACAAACTTAGCAGCAAGCACATGAAGTGGGTGGAGTATCTCCAAGCCTGCACTTTCAATATCAAGCATAAAAAGGGAGTACAGAATAAGGTTGCTAATGCATTGAGCAGAAGAATACTCACAGTCCAAGAATTTCAGCTACAAAGCATAGGTATTGATAGCTTCAAAGACCTATATGCTGAAGATGAATATTTTGCCCAAATCTACAAGGTATGCAAAGAGTTTAAAAACAACTTTCATGGTGATTTTTCTGAATATACTTTGCAAAATGATTTATTGTTTAAAGGAGGTCAGCTTTGTGTTCCTAAAGGGTCTATGAGAGAGAATTTGATTCAAGAAAACATAATGGAGCACTTAGTGGTCATTTTGGAGTCAGTAAGACTCAAGAGCTAGTCACTAGGTTCTATTTTTGGCCTAGAATGAATAGAGATGTTAGACAGTATGTTGAGAGTTGTGTAGTGTGTCAAAAAGCAAAGGGAACATCTTCCAATGTAGGTCTTTACCAGACACTTCCAATCCCAACTAGACCATGGGAATGCATAAGCATGGATTTTGTAGTTGGTTTTCCAAGAACAAGGCAGGGATATGACAGTATTTATGTTGTTGTGGACAGATTTAGTAAGATGACACATTTTATACCTTGTAAGACCATTCATGATGCTTGTAACATTTCTCAATTTTTTTTTAGTGTAGTGGTGAGGATCCATGGACTCCCACTTAGTTTTGTCTCAGACAAGGACACAAAATTCATGAGCCATTTTTTGAAGACCTTATGGAAAAATCTTGGCACTAACTTGTGTTTTGGATCTGCCTACCATCCGCAAACAGATGGCCAAACAGAGGTGGTCAATAGAATTCTTGGTAACTTTCTGAGATGCCTCACAAAGGAGTATGGTCAAGCATGGGACCAACTCATTGGACAAGTTGAATATGCATACAATGATACAGTGAACAGATCAACTGGTAAGATTCCTTTTGAAATAGTTTATGGCTTTCACCCAAGAGGGATTTTTGAACTTAGATAATTGAAGGAAGGAATGCAAGGTAGTGGATATGCTGAGGAATTTTCTCATTCAATGAGAGAAGTCCATGAAAGTGTGAGAAATAACTTGATTGAAAATGTTGAAAAGGTAAAGCAAAAGGTGGATGCAACAAAGAGGGATGTTCAGTTTCAGATTGGAGACTTTGTGATGGTACACTTGAAAAAACATTGGCTGCAAAAAGGTGTTCCTCAAAAGCTACAGATGAAGAGGCTAGGTCCATGTAAGATACTTGGAAAGTATGGGAACAATGCATAAAAGGTGGAGCTTCCTAAAGACATTGGGTTGTCACCGGTTTTCAACATTGTAGATTTGACAGCATACAAAGGACCAATTCAAGATGTTGATCAAACCCTTCAAGAGGTAATACAAGAGGTAAAAGATCTGAAATTAACCCCTACTCTATGTATGATAGATGAAAAGATACTAGACTCAAGGGTCTACAAGAAGAGTAGGAACAAAGACTATATCGAGCACCTTGTCAAATGGCATGGAAAAGAAGATGCTGATGCTACTTGGATCAGAGAAACAAACTTCAAGAGGCTGGGCATTGATCCAAACATGCTCAATCCAAGGATGGATTAACCTTTCTTTTGTCTGGGAGAATATGGTGCAAGAGCACACCTAGCTCAAACCCCTAGCTCTTTATTTCTGGCATGTACTGACTCTAGCTAAGTCACGAGAGTGTGTGCGGACCTTAGAAGGTCATTTTTTTATTTCCCTAAGATGGATATGACTAGGTCAATCCATGTCTAGATAGGTTTCTTAGTTTGTTTCCTTTAGTTGTGTATGTTTGAAGTAGTTGGTAAGCCTTTGGAAATCCAACCAAGGCATCAGAAACCTTGGATAAGATTCTTGGTATCACTAGCACTGAGCCAACACTGGTGCCTAGAAGCTCAGCCTACACTAGTTCCTAGAATCTCGGCCAACATGGGTGCCTAACAGCTTGGCCTACACTGGTGCCTAGTAGCTCAACCTACACTGGTTCCTAGTATCTCAGCCTACACTGGTGCCTAACAGCTAGGCCTACACTGGTGCCTAGCAGCTCAGCCTACACTGGTGCCTAACATCTTAGCCTACACCTGTGCCTAGAATCTCGGCCTACACTGGTGCCTAGCAGCTTGGCCAACACTAGAGCTTAGTTTTGCATTACTGTTGCTTGGCAATATTCTGTCGTAACGACCCGTGAAAAGTGGATCTTGTCTTTTATGGACAGTATGGTCAGTTGTAATAGTTCCTAAAGAGATACTTGTGAATATGTGGATAGTTAGAGTCGTTCCAATAAGAGGATGGTTATTAATAATGTCCCAAGAATTTTTTTTAGAGATCAAGAGAGTAGAGATTGAAGAAGAGGAGAAACTATAGGAAAGTTAGAGATTTCTAGATTATTGTATTGTTTTGTTTTGTTTCCAGTAATAAGAAGTTGCAGACTGTGTGTTTAATGGATATCAAGTTTCTTTGTGGTGTTGGAATTATGTTATATTTGTCATCAGTGAAAACACTTATTCGATTTTGAATGCTTACCGAGCTCATCACTCAGTCCACAGCTTATACCGAGCATTCAGTAATCACTTTGTAAAGCTCAGCGGTTAAACAGTTCAAACCGAGCAGAACAGTGGTCACCGAGCATATGAAAAGTTCAGCAGTGTTTACCGAGAAAAGAAACATGTACCGAGCAGACGGTAGTCACCGAGCTTCACCGTAACTACTGAGCCAACTGAGAAGTCAGTTACTACCGAGTCACCAGTGGTTACCGAGTGACATTATATCTACCGAGTCACCAACGGCTACCGAGTTGCAAGCTACACTTCGGGACTAGTATGGACCGAGCTTCTACTCTTACCGAGAGCATGACGATGCCGAGTATTGTAGTGG
>MU226638.1:1838338-1885995 GCA_018584345.1 Thuja plicata | reverse complement strand
TGGAAGGTTTCTGGGTTACCAAATCTTTGTGTTTATGTGTTATGAATGATTATATTTTCATGCTTGCAGTAGATTAGATGAATGAATGGTTAAATATATACAAGTGCATAAATGACTTAAAGTTTTATAAGTTACTGATTCACCCCTCCCCTCTCAGTAACTTGGTTAGTCTTGATTATTTCCAACATGTGGTTCCTTTTTCATGCAAGCAGATTAGTTACTTTATTTTCTATTTTGCAAGTTTATTAGTTCTTCACCTATTCTAGGTTGTAAACAGTAATGGCCCCTCGAGATTCCTGAATCCATGGTGAGAATCATGTGTTGGAATGGAAATTGAGAGGAGCCCTTGTACATAGTTTCATTTTTTTTTATATAGGAGAAGAAACATCAAAGAGTTTGGAGATCTTACCCTAGCTGAGCTTGGTAATAGTCTGACTAGGGAAGAGAATGAAAGCAATGTTTAGAAAACATTGAATAAGTGAGTAGAATGAATCTATTTGTGTAGGTTCAGCAAGAAGAAGATGAAAATAATTTTGATGGGGGACTGAGTCTTGAAGAGGAGGTAAAGTTGAGAGTGACTTACCTCAGTTTAGGGTTGTAAATACCCTAAGAGATCTAGGAGAAGGATCTCAAAGAAAAGCCAAGCTGGTTCTATAATAGCAAAAAGACCTATATCCACATCATGTGTTTGGAATGAATCAAACACTTATGTAAACCATTTTGGATGACTTCTATGCGACATTTAATTATTGTCAAATTTTTTAATGGAGTTAATTACGCGATTTGACAGTGCATTGATCCCTATGCAAGCCAAGCAACCAATAAGAAAAGGGAATGCTTAAGAGGAAAAAGAGATGAATCTAGATCATCGATCTTGATCTACAAGCTTCATCTATTTTCTATTTTATGGAAGCCTCAAAACCCTAAGAAAATATAATGTATGAAGAAGAAGATATCGTGTGTATGCCAAAGGTGCATAGATTTGATAGAGTGACCGAACAGAGCAGTGAAGGGAAAAACAAAGTTATCAGATTTAGAGATCAGATAAGAATTAGAAGGAGGAGATCCGTAATCAACATTTGAAGTGCAAACTGAAGGATGAGGTACTGATACATTTGTTTTTGCAAGTGAATTAGGGTAAATCTCTTAACAAAGTGGTACTAACAGAACTTTGTAAATCTCCTAACATAGTGCTTACTTAGTTCTAAGTGTAAATCCTTTAATCAAGGTAGACCTAATAGTTTGTAAGACTTTAATATGATAGACCCCTCATAGGGTAGATCATCTGAAGTGATCAAAATTTTGTAGCCCTAACGTGCACACTTTGTTAAGTTACAATAGTGAATATTTGTCGGTGTCATTCCCACCCCAATTTTACCTTTAAGGGTTTCTGGGTTACCAAATATTTGTGTCATAAGTTTATCTTATTGCTTATCATGGATGTGATTAATAGTTATATCTATTATAGTATTGAATTTTATGTTTATAAGATACACAATATGCATGTTGAATCAATTTGTTTCAATTGAGTAAAAGTTTTAGGATTCTTATTCACCCCCCCCTAGTATCTTACTTTTCCAATTAAGACTTTCAAAAATTGGTATTAGAGCCCTGTTTTATTAGAATAAGTCTAACCAATTGAAGGAAGAGATCTTGGAAATGAAGGTTTATAAGTTGGGTAAAGTCATAGAGAATCAAAAGATTGACATCCATCTTGCACTGAAGAAACTTGAGACATCAAGAGAAGAATTGAAGAAATCTTTAACCGGAAGGAAAGAACTGGAAATTAACATGAATGACACATCATATCAAGAAGAAGATAGTGAAGGTCGATTTGAGAATGAGAACTCTAAGGAAAGTGATACAACTATTGCAGATCTATTGGAGAAGAACAACACACTAAATGAAAAGGTCAAAATTTTGAAGAGAGAACATAAAAATGTTGGCAAGTTGACTTCGAGGGAGTATATGGCTTATTTTGTGATGTCATTATGGAAAAAAAGTCATATGAAGTTTTTTTATAGTTAACTATGAAGTAACAATTGACTAAGTGCAGAAGACAGAATATAACAGTGACTTGCAGTCGATCAGGGCATCAGCGCACGTGCGTACGATCACATCAGGTTATGCGCATTCAGACTTAAGCTCTATGGTATGTTATTATGCTTACCCTATACATGCATTGTATAGAATGGTGGTACAGACAAGTTACAGAAAGAACAAGTTCACCAGCAGTCCAGAATACAGAGTATGAAGCTGACTTCAATGTTTTGATTAGCGTGTAATATTTTTTTATGTAATTGCTAAGCACCTATTTTAATAAGTTTGTAAGCATGTATTAAACATTTTTTTAAACATGCTTAAGCCAATTTTTTTGGAAGCATTGTGTATTATGTTTTTGGGCTGACTAAGGTCTTATTTATAGTCGCATCTATTCAGGCATACACACACACACACACACACACATATATATATGTAATGAAAAGATACATTTGAAGTGTCATCAAATTAATAAGAGAAGATGTATAGCAGAGCAGTATGAAGACATCAGTATGAGATAGAGCCCTTAAATAAGTTAAGAGAATAAGTGCATAACTGGAACTAATCAGACATCTGTGTCACATATAGCAGTTCATCTTTGGATATAGTGTATATCTACTCTTAGGAGGTTGTAGCATTCTTTCTCTTTGAGCAGTGAGCTCTTGGACAGTGAGTCCTCACCCCTACTAGGGTTGTTTGTAAAAGACTCCTAATAGGGTTAGACCCTTAACCAGGTCATTGCACTCACATTGTAAAGACTGCTTCTAACAAGGCAAAGGAACTTTAATAGGTTCATTATACTAGTAAAATATTTGTGGGTACTAATTCCCACTGGGGTTTTCCTCTAATCAAGGTTTCCCCATAATTAGATCAAGTTTTATGTGGTCTTGTATTAAGCTTCATTGGATGTATATTTGGTTTATGTTTAAGTTACTAAATTTGAATAATTAGCTAAACACTGATTCACCCCCCCCCCCNACTAAATTTGAATAATTAGCTAAACACTGATTCCCCCCCCCCCCCTCTCTTAGTGTTTCCAACAATTGGTATCATAGCTTGGTCCTTAGAGAGAAAAGTTTAACCACTTGAGGAGATCATGGATTCAATAGAAGTCAAACATCTAAAAAATAATCTTGAAGCAGCCCTTGAAGATCTAAACAGATCTGAGAAAAGAAATGAAGAACTCAAACTAAAATTTGATGGCTCACAAATGCCTATCAAGAAACTAAGGAAAGAACTAAAAGATTTCTCCACCAATGATTTGAAACTAAATGAAGAGAACAAGTCTCTAAAAGATAAGATAGAAGAATTGAATGATCAGTTAACTAATAGCTTAATAGCTATTGAAGAGAAGAAAAAATAAAACAAACAGTTAGATGAAGAACTCATGCAAGCCAATATGAAAATCTTGGAATTGGAAAATATCAAGTACAAAATTGAATTTGAATTATCAGGAGGAAAAGATAAGATTGATAAACTACACACAAGCTCTGATCTAATTCAATCATAGCTCTAGGCACAAAAACTAAAATGTGACACCACTGGTATGGGATACAATTTTGCTCAAATTGAAATCAACTCATTACAAGAAAGAAAGAAAGCTCTAACAGAATCTTCAGAAGAAAAGAAAACTAAAAATCATGAAGAGACTAAAGCAGAAGATAAGCACAAGGTAGTCAATCATACTTTCTATTCCTATAACAAGCATGGACACTTGGTAATAGATTCTAAGAACGTAAGACCCTTCAATGGTTACTATTACTCCTATAATAAGTTTGGTCATAGGGCTATTCATTGCAGAACAAATCAAAGAAATTAGCCACAACTGAACCAAATGAATCAAACTCAATTCAATCAGAGAAATCAACCTCAAAGAAACTTGTAGAACATTACATGTCAGATATGTAACTACAATGGAAACACAACTAAGCAATTCAGAAATATGAATAACAACACCAGACCTCCTATCATTTCTCACTCATGTGGAAAAGTTGGACATATCTCAAGGTTTTGCAGATCAAAAGGACAAGAGAATCCCAAGAAGGCCTTGTTTGAAGAATCAAGAGAAGTCAAGTTTGTGGAAGCCAAAGCTAATTCGGATAAAATATGGGTTGAAGTAAAGAAGGATATTGAAGAGAACAACGTAGCAGATGCATCCTCAGTGGACACACCTTCTACTTTTGAATACTTGACCCTCATGGTCTTAGGGGGAGCTATTCTAGCTCTAAACCCCTGTGTGGCTGGTATAGTCACCTCTGAGTATGCGCCTATGGATTCATGCATGAAATCAAGAATTAAGGTTGTATGCATTCACACATATCCTTTACTTCATTTAGAAAAAAGTTTGAAATTCTCTATGTAAACTTATTTACAACAATGAGCATTAAATGCAATTGATCTTTATATAAATTGGCAAAAGATCTTAAAAACCTAACTTTGCATTTGAGATTGAAGCATTCAGAAAGAAGATAGGCATTGAGCATCAAATCACTACAACTTGAAGGATTAGTTGGTTTGTGAACATATTACATTTGGAACGGAACCATAGCAGTCGCATCATTTAAGAATTGTCTTGAAACCCTACTTAACTTAGTTACAAGTAAGTATGGAAACTCATGTTGTATTTGACATTGCTGAGAGGAAGAGAATTGTTTCTAAGAAGCATCCATTCAAGTCCATACTAGATGATGTCGAAGGAGCATTCTCTAGGACTCCACTTGGAGTCATACATGTAGAAAACATCTGCACATATGTTTATTGCAAAAAGGAAATAGTTGGAGACAACGACATTACATCTCTCATGGGTTCTATGATGAAACCAGATTATACATTCAAGGATGAATACACACATCTCACTGATAACCCTATCTTTGAGTATTCTAATGCGCATGAGTTCTATGAGCCAGAATGAGTGAAGATATTACTGATTAGGATACATGATGATCTATACTGGATAGGTGAGGTTCCTGTCTACATTACTACTGGTATAGTTCATGAGATGACTGGACTACCCAAGACTGGACCAGTTCTTCCAACTGGTAAAGATGTTAAGAAACAAGTTGAGCAAGCATGCTTATCTAGGAGTGATAGGCACGGTATGATAGTTGATCCCATCAAGGAAGATGACATAAAACTAGTTACCATGATACTAGGTTATAAATTTCAGCACACAAGCAGATTAAATAGTGTATCTACAGCCATTGTCTTAGCAGCAATAAAAATGGTGAAAGACAATACTCAATACAACCTATGTGAGATATTGCGCACTCAATTGATTGACAACATCCAAGCTATCAAACATGACAAAAGAAAGAAGTCTAGAGGAAGGAAGAAAGCACCCACTAGTCATCCATCCTCAAGAACTACAAGGAGCAAGGTAAAGAACACTCAAGCTCCTCCTGAGGTAGGTTTCAGACCTAGTCTTAATATCTTAAGGAACAGAATTGTCAATGAAGGAAGACTAGAGTCTCTCAAGAATATATATGAAAAATATCAAGAGATAGATAAATCAGATATTCATTCTATGATCATCTATCATATGATTAAGTTCAAAATGACTATATTGGAACTTAAGATTGTCATACCAGACAAGGTATGGAAAATTATTGATATGTTGAAGAGGCAAGAAGGGTAAAAGTACAAAGCTATGTCACACTTTTATAAAGGAAAAGGTCAACAACACACAAATTTTTTAACTTTAACAACATAAAAATGGCATTTATGATTAAAATTTGGAGATGATGTAAACTAATGAAATGTGTAAAAGTGGATGAAGTTTATGCCTATAATTTTTTTAATTTTTTTTGAACAAGAATTTACATAGTTTTAAAATTTTTTAAGTCCATTTTTTACTTGCTGAAAAATGCTGAAAAACGAGGGTCTTGTTCGCACCAAAAAATTATATGAAAATAATCTTTTTTTCCTTTGATTTCAAAATATGTCATAGATAAAATGTATAGCTAGTGCAGAAAAGAGGAAAAATTAGTTTTCAATGTATATTTTCTCTGTTATAACTACTCAATGTCGAACATACCTGAAATTGACAGTTTTCATCTTGCGTCAAATTTCCCCTATCAAATCTATACCATTCAAAAAATAAATTACACACTCTTGAAGATAATTCTCTCCTCTAGTGTTAAAAATAAATTTTCAATTTTTTTGATAAGCTTTACTATTTTTTTCTATTTTTGAAGCATCTTGTTCTCGAATGTTAAAATACCTACTTGCAGTATTTTGAAATTATAATATATTAGATCTAATTAAAATACTATAAAAATTATATGATGATAATCTTGACTCTATGCTCTAAAAAAGGGTATTTTTATATTTGTAAAAAAATATCATTAAAAATAGTAAGAGTTATTGAAACATTGCTTTTCTGAAATAATTTTATTTCTTTAGTAATTGTTATAAAACATGCATTTAATAGATATTTCAAATTGGAAAAGGTGAAGAACTTATATAACTTAGCTAGAATGAATCTAGATAGACCATATGTTTGACAAAAAAAAAATTTAGTTAGAAATACTCAAATTCAGCTGTGCTGATAAGTTGTCCTGAAACGTGACACAACTTTGTGTTTTTACCCAAAAATTGAAGAGGATATGAGGATAAGAGAAGAAACATTGGATAGTCTTCTCCAGGTGTGCTCACATGATGAGAAAGTCATTTTTTTGGATTTAGTAAAGCCGCACCTAAGAACCAAAACAAGAATTCTTCATATCATGAACAAGGAGTATGATATGGTCGATGAAGAGACTCATAAGGCATTTGAGCAGGTATTTCCAGATAGACATATGTATCCATCAACGAAGCCTACAACTAAGGCAACTCCAGTTCCTCCTAAATAGGTTGCAGAACCAATAATTTAGAATGCACCTAAGACAGGTCCACAGGTTCCAGCACCCTCAGTCTTAATAGCCTCTGATACAGCAAAATATTCATGGGATACTATAGTGATTGATGATATCAAGGTATCTATGACCGCTTCTGATAATGATATGGATAAAGTTGAAAAATCATTTTTAAACTTGGAAGAGACAGAGAAGGCATGCACTGATGATACATCTTTTCTACAAGATAAAGTTCCCTCTATAGATTCAACAAACTTGAACAAAGAGGAAGACAATCAAAACAATAAGACACTAGTCATGGAGATCCAAGTTAAAAGTGAATGCATGGATACTAGTTAGAATACCATATTCACACCATCCATTCAACCATCCACCTCATTGTTGTCAAGTTTAAATCATGACTCAGCAAGTCTAGATGCTTGGGGAGAAGAAGACATGATCAAGATCAGTGTCTTAGCCATGGAAAAGGCCAAAGAGAAATAGGTTATGAGGAATCCTCTCTTCTTGGAATCAGTAAAATTTTTGAATGACCTTGTACCTGCAGATAATAAATTAGCAAAAGTACAGTCAATTGATGATGCAGATAGTATACTAACAAGCTTCAAAGCACATTTTACAAGCTTAGTAGACTCAGCTACTAGAATTGCAGAAGATGAGTACAAAAAGGAAAGGTTGAATGAACTAGTAAAGAACTTTACCTTAGACTTAAAATCATTGAAGATTGGTCAGTCTATGTTGAAAGAGTTGGCAGCCAAAGGCAAAAATGTAATAGCCAACTACATGGACAGGGTGAAATTGACCTCTGAACATATCAAGAAGATAGAGGAGGCAAATATATTTGTTGATAGTGTCAGGAAATCAGTCAAGACATCCACGAAATACATGAACATCTACAACAGTATCTATCAAGGTTAGCTTGACAAGATAGAAAAAAGCCAAAATGGAGATCAATAAGATAAGGACCCGACAGACTCAGTTGAGAAATGTACTTGCACCCTACTTAGCAGTTCTGGATGAGAACATCAAACAGATTGATGCCACTATTGTCACATATGATCAAGGTCCCTACATGGACCTGATAAAAATGAAGAAACTCACTTATGCTCTATGCGCCCATCTCCAGACAATTGATGCAATGAAGGCATTCTAGCAGTAGGAGATAAAGAATCTTCAGGTTGTATATCCAGATGTATATATGGAGTAAGTATATATTACAATTTTTACACCTTTGTCATTAATGTCAAAGGGGGAGTTATATACAAGGAATATGTGTAATATATATTATAAAGTATAATGATATACTGTTTTTGGGTGTTAGTCAATTTTGAGCAACTTGGCCACATTCCTTTGTTGCCATTAATGACAAAGGGGGAGATTGTTGGAAAGATGACTCCTAGGGAGTATATGGCTTATTTTGTGTTTTCATTATGGCAACATAGTCATATGAAGCTTTTGATAGTTAACTATGAAGTGAAAATTGACTAAGTGCAGAAGACAGAACATAACAGTGACTTGCAGTCGATCAGGGCATCAGGGCACATGCGTACAATCACATCAAGTAATGTGCATTCAGACTTAAGTTATATGGTATGTTATTATGCTTATCCTATACATGCATTGTATGGAATGGAAGTACAGACAAGTTACAAAAAGAACAAGTTCACCAGCAGTACAAAATACAGAGTATGAAGCTGACTTCATTGTTTTGATTAGCGTGTAATCTTTTGTTATGTAAAGGCTAAGTGCCTATTGTAATAAGTTTGTAAGAATGTATTAAAATTTTTTGTAAACATGCTTAATCCAATTTGTTTGGAAGCATTGTGTATTATGTTTTTGGTCTGACTAAGGTCTTTTTTATAGTCGCATCTATTCAGGCATAAAGATATATATATGTGTGTGTGTGTGTGTGTGTGTGTGTAATGCAAAGATACATTTGAAGTGTCATTGAATTAATAAGAGAAGATGTATAGAAGAGCAGTATGAAGACATCAGTATGAGATAGAGCCCTTAAAGAAGTTAAGAGTATAAGTGCATAACTGGAACTGATCAGACATTTGTGTCACATACAGTAGTTCATCTTTGGATATAGTGTATATCTATTCTCAGGAGGTTGTAGCCTTCTTTCTCTTTGAGTAGTGAGCTCTTGGATAGTGAGTCCTCACCCATAATAGGGTTGTTTGTAAAAGACTCCTAAAAGGGTCAAACCCTTAACCAGGTCATTGTACTCACATTGTAAAGACTACTTCTAACAAGGCAAAGGAACTTTAACAAGTTCATTATACTAGTACAATATTTGTGGGTACTAATTCCCACCGGGGTTTTCCTCTAATCAAGGTTTCCCCATAATCAGATCAAGTGTTATGTGTTCTTGTATTAAGCCTCATTGGATGTATATTTGATTTATGTTTAAGTTGTTGAATTTGAATAATTAGCTAAACATTGATTCACTCCCCCTCTCAGTGTTTCCAACAAAAACACAATCTATAACACTATGTGAGGTGATTGATTAGAAAAAGAAAGCAGAAGAAGACACGACTATGAAAGAAGAAGACACAAGACAAATGGCTACCATATGTAATGAAAGAACATGTGATGTGTAGAGGCTCATGAATAATAAATTGGACATAGTAAATCAATTTTTACTTGCAACTCAAGAGGTAGGAAGAAAAGATATGGAAATCACAAATCTGAGATCAGAGAAAAACCAACATAGAAATGAGTTGAGAGAAGAAAAATAAATTGTTGAATGGATAAATAGACCTAATGAAGCTGCAAGATATTTTGAGGAACTAACTAGAGCACTGAGAAGAACCAATGACTACTGGAATTTCCTTTCCAAGGACCTATCATCTACTAAAGAAGGTGCAACATCAAAAGGTGGAGAACAGAGGAATGCAAAGAAAAAAAAACCTACATGTCATCACTGTGGGAAATCAGGACATACAACAAACATTTGTAGAAGCAAAAATCGTAAGTCCAATCCTAAGGAAAATTTCAATGGATATTGTTTTAACTATAAGAAACATGGACACTAGGAAAAGGAATTCAGGGAAAAGGCTAGTACAACACCTACTTCACCAAGATTTCAAGGACAATGTCACAATTGTTAGAAGTTTGATCCAATACAAAACCAAAGTGGACATCCAAGAAACAAAGAAATACACCAAGGAAAGGTAACGCATTCAATTGGGAATATAGTACAAGGTAGAGTTGTCATGATTGCAATGAATATGGTCATGTTGTATATAATTATCTAAGGACACATTTTAGAGGTTAATCTAAGAGTTGGATGACTAGAAGTTTTGTCTATGATAGTTGTCGCAAAATTGGCCATACTCGAAGAGACTATAGGACCAGACAACCAACACCTACTATTGATTAGATAAAGACTCAGAGGAATCAGACATGGAGAAAGAATTAAGAAATGAGTAACACTAGAACCAATGAAGTTGAGATCACCCAATCTATTGAATCAGGTGATCACACTACATCAACTTAAGGAAAGAAGATATGTAAGGAACTATTTTACAAATGTTATACATTACACTAGTTCCTAACATTAGTTGTGCTAAATTCCATATCTGCATAAGTTAAGATGCACTGGGAAATATTTAAGGAAAGAACTGAGAAAAGATTTGATATGCACAATGGGTGTCAAACATCAGTATTTATGTAGCGACCAAGTCTTCTGGTATGTGTCAAGCTGACTATAACGACTGACTTGAGTATGTATTGAGCGAGGTGATGTCTTAACTAAGTGAATGGAGTGAACTAGTCATGTTGTTGCATAAGGAGAGAGACAACTATATTTCAACCACTATGTACGAATCATTTATTGAATATATAATTCGACCATTTATAGATTTATAATAGATTTTTGGTATTTATTTTCATTTAACCAAGAAATCAGAGAGTTTGCAGAGTGATTTCAAGGTGAATCAGAGTGAAATTGTGCAAATATTGTAGAGATTGAACTACGTGCCATGGGGAAAAATTGTGGAGTCATAATATCTTTGGTTACCAAGTTACATAGAGTTTATCATTCAGACCATAATCAAGAAAATGACCACAAGTTCATCTGCTAGAGTGAAGAAGCTAGGAAAAGAGGTGATGAAAGTTTAGTTAGTGAGAAGTGAAGCATGTTAACCACCAAATTTTTGAGCTATTCTTGAAGGGGCGATAAAGGAAGATCTTTCTGGAGCCCTGTCATTAATTCTGCCCAAATTTTTTATGATACACGCTATACAGGCATGCTATATGTGCAAAGTGAGTGAGAAAGGAAAAATTTAACTTGGGGAATCCTACAATAAACTATGTGAAAATGAAGCATTGAAGGCTGAACATCAGCACATTGTCCACAAAGGGTTAGTCTGTGCCCTAGATTTTCCTCAAAATTTCAAAGTTGAATGGATCAAGATTGTTCTTAGTAGAGTTCACAACATGCAAATCTATTTAGAGGATGGGTTGGTGAATATTACTAAGGATTTCATCCATCGATTCACTGGTTATCCTGCTCTGACTAGGAAGTGAACCATGCGATACAACCTCAAGGAAAAAATAGAATAAAACACATAGGCAGTATGGAACAAGAAAGCTATGATGATATAGACCATCACTGGTCCTGCTCTTGACTTCGTAGTAAGACTAATTTCCCACAAATTTTATCAGTCAAATAGAGAAGATAGTGTCCACTATGTTGTAGTAGACTAGGCATGGAATATTGTAAATAAAGATCATACATATGACCTTGTCAAGCTACAGTTGACGCAATTGGTAGAGAATATATCATCCTTAAGAAAAGCAAAGAGTTCAATTTGTAAGTTCAGATCCTTGATAGTTTTCATATTCTTTTATGTTCAGGACACTTTTCCCTCCGTAGGAAATATAGTATGGAGTAAGGATCGACTTGTTACATAATAGATATATGAGTTTTTTCTTCAGTTAGGAGGTAATTTTGATAATGTGATGGGATGCTATTTTGTTGAGTTTAAGAATAAAATGAGGAAAATGAACAGAATTCCTATATATTTCATAGAGAAGTATTATGAATATGTTTGTTTTCTTGTGGAAACTATTTTTATATAAGTACAAGTTGTTATACTAAGGGTAGCATGGATGAGGCCATTACCTTATGAAGTAAATGTTGATGAGACATATGCAACCATTATAGCCCTCCTTGTAGAAGACATTGACAAGTAGTCTAAGGTATTTGGCAGATATGAAGAAGCAAAATCTAAGATCACTATGAACTTGAAGTCTGCAACTGTGGAAAGGAAAAGAAAGAAGTTAGTGAAAAATCTAGAGAAACTACTAGGACAAGATGTAGAGGATGATGAAACACTTGAGATCACACAAGGTAAGGGTGAATACCAATAAAGTGATTCTAAAAAGATAGAGGATAAGGATGTAGGAGCACAAAATAAGGGTAACAAACCAGTGGTTGTCGAGCCTGCAATAAAGAAAAGTACAAAGAATTTTCCCACTCCTCTTTTCTTAACTAGATTGAGAACAAGGGAATCAACAACTATAAAACCAACTGGGCGACAAAAAAAAACTACAGGAGAAGGCTCTAGCAAGAGGAAACTAGTTCAAACTAAACCTGTGCCAAGTCATCTTATAAAGAGACCAAAAAGAAAGTTAATATTGGGAAAAGAAGATGATGATGAAAAACTGATATTAATTGATAATTATAGTAGAGAAAAATTTCTACTCATAGGCATCCAACTGATGTGGATGAAGTTTGTGAAAAAATTAAAAGATCAACCGGTTTGACAAGATTTAAGTTCATAAAGTATGAAATGTTAAGAAAACCTAACAAGTCAAAGATTGAGGATTCTATGATGGAGATGTTGATAAACTTTAAGATGACACCTTTTGAAATTGAAATTTCTAATCCTTATGAACTATTTGAGAAAATTTATGGGAAATAGAAGTTTGCCATCATGACCAAGAAATAAATAAGGGAAGGTGCATTAGACAAAATAATTCCTGAGTTAACACAAAAATAGAGAAGAAAAATCATAGATGATTATAGGAATAGGTTCATTCCTAAGATAAGGTCATATTCAATACTGAAGAACAAAGTTGAAGAAGTTGTTCAACAAAGCCAAAGAATTTGGAAGATAATATTTGGACTGATAGTGAGTAAGGATACAAACCAAGATGCAAGAACCTCTAGATAGATAGAGTTAGATAACAAAGAAGACATAACTGAGTCAGATCATCTTACAGAAGATAAAATAGAGAAAGCTGAAGAGATTCAACAACAAGATGTGTTCATTGTTGATGATGTACCTAAAGATACATAATTGAAAATTAATGCCTTAAGTGAGGAAGAATTCAAGGAATTAGCTACTACCGAGGTAGATTCAGATGTACACCTCCCAAGCACTAATTCATTCTTAATATCAATTCATGATTGTTCAAAGATTAAAAGTGCACCAACTGTGGATTCAATAATACAAAGCACCATCCCAATCATAGTTGAGGATTCACACAATGTAAGTATGAAGGAGAAGGATAAGCCATAAATATCAATTCCACATTCCCTTATCATGGATAATCTTGAAATGAATAAAAAAGAAGAAGTTAAATTCACAAAAGATCAAGCAAATAAGGTAGCAAAAATTGAGGAGAGAGAAGAGCCTAAGGAGCAAGAGGCTATTGAGGCACTTATAAAGCTACCTATTGTTACACTTCCTAAGTATAAGACTATAGATACACCTGATCATCAGGTAATGAATACTCATAGGGAGTTAGTCTTAGTCATTGTTGATACTTGTGAAGTACAAGAAGAGCTGAGACCAAGCATCGGTTCACCGGAGAATAAGAAGAAGAAGTCATATAAGAATAAGGACAACTCTCCTCACTCACTAGTCATACTAGATGAAGTTATAGTGCTTCCAAAATGGGACAATGATAGCTTAACTTATGAGAAGATGCAAACATTGCAAGATCTACTAAAAAGAAAAAGAAAACAAGATGAAGTACGAAGAGAACATCAACAAAAACATGTATTACATGAATTCAAGGAAATTTTTGTTGATGCTTTTGACTTGTAAGATATAGATGAGAAAACTTCTATCATAGATCAGTTGGATTATATTGTTAAGAAGGTGAACACTAATGATATTGAGGAAAATGTAAAACTAATGGAATGGTTTGCAAAGAAGTTTGACAACAAAATTTTGGAGAAGATTGCCACAGAAATAGTTGTGAATAAATTTGAACGTTCTGAGTTAATAATTGTTTTTGAAGAAGTTGAAAATAATGTTTCTTCTTGGTATAAACAACTATGTAATGTCAAATTATTTACAAAGGATAATCAATAGGTTATTGAGAAGCTACATGAAGATTTGAGGTCAATAGGAAATTCATTGAGCATGGATGCAAGTTCCAACTCCTTTCATTTTTCTAGATTGATGTTTGCCCAAGGGAGATTAGCCAAGCTCATGGCTAATTATGGAAGAATAGCACACAAATTTATTTATATTCAAACCATGTTTACACCTAATTTTTAGTTTATGCAGAGAGAATTACAAACTGCAAAAGAATTAGTAAAGACAGTGGTGTAGGAGCACCTAGGTAAGGCTAGTTTACTACCTAGGGTTCCTAGTCAAGTTTTGCATTGTAGTGGCTTTAGCCATGCCACTAGTGCAATAATAGGGATAGATAGTCCTAGAGAGTGTTTTTATGGTTAGGAGGCCTAACTAGGTCATTTGGAGTCCTTAAGTAATAATTTGTCCAAATTTGTAAAAGTTGCCCAAATGGTGAAAATGTTGTCAAAACATTACATTTGTGTAATTAGAGGGCTAGATTGGAAAATAAAGAGGTAGGATAGTTATTACTTATTCTAGTAAGAATAATCATGCATTTGGTTTAGTTTTGTACTGAGTTGACTAAATTTGGATGCAAACTTGCCAAAGTTGTAAAAGTTGCTGACAACTTTTCAAAATTGTCAATGTTGTCATTGACAACATTTCTTTCTCAGGTGCATTTTCAAGCATGTAGTTATGTAACTATCTAAAAATAGTTGGTGGATGTGAAGTTCATCTTCTTAAGGCCTCCCTTGACCTTTATGAAGGGTTGGTTGAAGTATTGGAGAAAGTGAATGAATACATTGGTACAGTTTGTGAATATTTTCTTTTGACAGTTTGAATCTTTTCATGGTTTTGAAGTGTTTAATGGATTTAATGTGGTATTGTAACCATTGGAGGATGTATTTTTTGTTATTTCATTACTTCGTGTGTGGTTAGATATTTTTTTAGTTTTTTTCTTCTTCATTTTACAAATTATTTTGAGTTTAGTGATGTCGCTGGTCTGATCTAGATAGTTTGTAGTTATGGAGTTATAACTCATTTTCCCACTATGGCATCTATCTAGTTCCTCAGGATTTGTGAAATGACTCCTTTTACATTATTTGTGCCAGAGATTTGACCCTGGAAAGCGATTTTGTCATTTTTGCAGTGATGCCCTAGGCGAGCAAAAGGAGCATGGTTAGGGATCATAGTGGGTTGCAAAAGAAATTAGAGGGATTGAAGGCATTTATTGCTTCAATCTTAGTATGTGGAGAGGAGAGAATGTCTGTAAGGAAGCCTCATGCCCAAGGAGAAGTATTGGTGAGGAGTTCTAGAAGGAGAAAGAGAAAACCCTTGTGAATTTAGACTGAACATTGAGAAACCCTTGATTTTAGGCTTGATTATAGAAACCCACTATACAAATAGTTTGGGGAAGTAAAACCTAATAAATCTTAAAGGTCTTCCAAAAGGGTGTCAGGATCTGAACCTTGTTTTCTACATTGTTGAGAAAAGTTTGTATTTATGTTCCAAAAGGTGTGTTTTCAGGCCTAATTCCTTGTAGCCATGTTTTGATTAGTTTGAAGAAAATTATTGGAATCGATAAGGATTTCATTGCAATTTATGTTATTAGGCATTGTCTTGGACTTGTTTCCCTTGTTATAAACCTTCCTCTCCATTGGTGACTAGTTTTGGTCATATTGGATCACTTAGTGTAGAATATGCAAGAAGACATCCATGGGGCATGTTAATAGTTGAGTTGATGTCATTGTTGGTGTGGACAAATTGAAGAAGTGCAAGATTAAGGATGTGATCCTCTTGAGTTAGGGTAGTGAAGGAACCTAATAGGCTAGAGAAGTGGCTTAGAGAAAACCATAGGAGAAGGTAGGGTTGGAGAGAAATATTTCTCATTACATCAGACAGATCCACCCTCTGCTGTAGAACATGTGGTTGATCTAGCTGCCTAGCTAGAGATCAAAATATAAGTTTTGGGGTCTATAAGAACCAGATGGGAAAATGCTTTAACAATGGTCCTTCAGCTCCACAAACAATTTTTTTTTGTGAATAGTGCATTTCCTATTAATTTAGTATAGAATTTACATATTCACAAAAAAGTGTCCCGGGGACATAAAAATCACCTCACGAGGGTTTCAAATGGTACAAAACTGAACAAGGAAGCTAGAAACTATTCATAAAAAAAAAAAACCAAAAAGCCTTTAGGCTGCAAGAGAAGTGCCAAATGAAGGATGATCTCTATCATCAGAACCCCATTTATCCCTAGGATTGAGAGGAGGATCGGGAACCAACCAGCCATCAACAACATCATCTTTTTCTTTCTCCTTCACCCGAGTTGGAGAAATAGCCAGAGCTAGGTGGGGGAAGGACCACTTGGAGGAAGGGCCACCACAAATAATAGGAGCATCAGGAGGGGTAGAAAAAACCAGAGTTGGAGAATAGCCAGAGGTGTGGTGAGGCAGAGAAGTCAAGTGAATCCTCCATCCATCATTGGCACCGCTAGGAGAGTGGTGGCAGGGAGCCTGTGACTATAGAGTGCGGGAGCGGCGAGCCAAAGAGTTGAAACCATGGTGGCGACCCCTGGGTGGAGTAAAATTTGTAGAGACAGAATCAAGAGGTACCTAGTAAATCGTACAAGGGGTGTTGCCCCAATTATTGAGTAGCTCCTGAAGGTGGGCCACCTCTAGAGCCACTTTATTGGCTTGTACTTGAATCTACATCATCGCATTGTTACATTTACAAGATTTATTATTCAAAGAAACATTTATATCAAGAAAGCTGTCATTGAAAAGAACAACATTCCTATCTTTCCATAAAGTGAACAAAATCTCCATCTTGAAAGTATGCCAAATCTGGGTAAACTTGGAAGGAAGTCTCAGAGAGTCTCCCCAGACAATCTTATGCCAAGAGAAGGGATCAGGCTGGAAAGGTTTAAAAAAATCATGAATCCACTTCCAATACTGTTGAGATCTCCTACAGAACCAAAAAAAGGTGCAAAAATGACACAAGGTTCCCATAAAAGGGACACCAAGAGTTAGGAACATCCAGCTTTTTGAGCTGAGGGCCCAAAGGAATACCTTGGAAGAGAAAACACCAAGAACATAGAGCCATCTTAGGCTCAGTAATAGCTAACCAAATGGTCTAGAAACAAGAG
Source organism: Thuja plicata (assembly GCA_018584345.1). Classification (NCBI taxonomy): domain Eukaryota; kingdom Viridiplantae; phylum Streptophyta; class Pinopsida; order Cupressales; family Cupressaceae; genus Thuja; species Thuja plicata. The sequence continues at coordinate 1,868,638 of MU226638.1, read as the reverse complement.
CTCCAGTGGTAGGTAGAAGAGTGTAAATGAAATCTCTGGTTGAGAATGTCCACCATGGGAAAATGCAAAGACAACCATCTATAACCCATCTTCAGCTTGTAGTTGCTGAAGGGAGTGGAAGGGTACCATTTCTAGTCTTTCCACCATGGTCAAATAGACTGACACTATTATAATTTGGGCAATAAATAACCAGGTGACTAAAAATTTTAGTCATGTGACTAACAATTTTAGTTATGTGACTAAAATTGATCATGTTCTACCCATTTTTTGCAATTCACAAATATAAATGACTAAATAAATGACCAATTTGGTCATTAGGTAAAATCACAACTAAAATGAATAAATAAATGACTAAATAAATAACCAATTTGGTCATCAGATAAAATGACTAATAAATGACCAATTTGGTCATCAAATAAAATGACCAAATAAATGACTAAATAATTAGTCACCCTAATAATCAAAATGACTAAATGAATGATTAATACTCCTTTACACATTAACATTTGATAATATTATATACTTATATTCTTAAAAGTTGCATTTCACCAATAATGTGTGTTCGCCAATAGACTTATTATGTTAACATTATTTCGGCCAATATTTTCCAATATCTCTAAATGGTAACTATTCTCGTTAGATTAAGGTTACATTTTAAAATTCATCTAAGTGACTAAATAAATGACTAATTTGGTCATCTGGTAAAATCACAACTAAATAATTAGTCAAACAAATAAAAATGACTAAACAAATGACTATTAATTACTCTATTCATTTTTCTTTTGAATTTGATCATAATCCATAGAGCTTAATTAAGTCGGCCCCCTCATGGCACCCTTACCTTATAAGTGAGCCATTTCGCCATCTCGGTGGTTTAGTGCTCTAAAAATACCTATTGCATGGAAGACATTGCAGCCTCTGCATATAGTCTTGAGGCCCTCACATATTTTATGAAAAAAATTAACATTTGCATTTTTTAACTTTTATTACTCATCGGTGGAGTTTTTCTCCTTTCATTAATGCATCACTATTTCATAATGTATAATGGAAATGCTAAGGGAAAAAAATGTGCAAGGAAATACTAAGAAATAACAAATGAGCATTATTATGATAGGCTCAACCCAAGTATGAGATCAAATCCCTTAAAAAAGGGGTGGAACTAGAAGCAAGACATTAACGTTAACTATTTCAAAAGCATCCTAGACTGAGGTCAAACCCAAAAGGGCTCCTTAAATAATATAAAATATTGAAAAACTCATCAGAAACTCTCTCATTTCCCCTCTATGATATTTGTAACCATATTTGATCCCTGATTAGTCCTAATTGACTCATAATTACAGTGCTAAATTATTTGCAGTATCAATAATTTAATATTAACTAAAGTGTTTTATAAAAGCCTCACTTTTAGCTAATATTTTACATTAATCAAATCAATTAAAAAAAAATACAAGGTCAAAAACCCATAGTTACAACTCTTAATTGACTAATCAATGAAGATTAATAAAATAATTTTGCATCAGATAATATTTATTAAGTGAATGGATATATGTTTTCACTACTTTGAATGGATACATATTGCTACCCTACATCCATATTTTGTTGTGCTTGCCACCTTCCTGAAATTTCAGAGATTGGGGTTTGATTGAAAATGAAGATTTTTCACTTTCCTAATGTTGGGTTATTTTTTTCATTCTGGATTATGTTTTTGGAAGGGATTTTTCTTCTGTGCGATTACTGACAAACTGTTATTTGGCTAGAGTTTATTTATGGCTTTTATCAGTTGAAAGTGTAATTTTTTGGAAGAAGTAATTTTTTGAATAGGACACATGGTGGGAAACATTGACCATGAATATTGATTAAAAGTGTCTTTGGATTTCAACAACTATATTGAAGCCAAGAAACATAATTCATTTTTTAGAACAAGAAATCACCATTTTCTGCCTACATCTTTTTAAGGACTTGTGGAGACTTGAGTGCATTGTCAGTATTATATAAAAGACTTTTTTAAGATATTTTTTAAAATGAAATTAAAATTTCATCTTAAATATTTAAGTTAATATAATTAAAAATGAAAACCATTATTATTGTCTTAAATTAAAACTTAAGACAACACTCATGCATTTTCATTTAAGCGTTAATTAGAGGTAGCATTTTCATTTAGGCGGTAATTAGAGGTAGGGAAGGCAGGATAAATTTTTTTAGAGGAAATGGCGGAGATTTTAGGAAAAAATTTCATGAATTTCAGAAATCGACTTGCACACCACAAGAAACCCCATCGACTGGCAGTGACTTCCATCGACACATCCTGGAAAGGGGCACCACAAGAAACCCCATTGACTGGCAATGACTTCCATCAACACAGCTTGCAAATGGGATTTGATATCCTTCTATTAGTTTTATTTAGTGAGATCACACTCAAATGAGATTATTATAGATTTTCGAGACGTGTGCTCTTCTTTTGTTGAAGTGATTTGTATTACAAATTTTGTATTCAGACAATGGAGAGGCAATGTAGATTTTGCGTTATGAAAATGACCAGGAATATGAACCTTATTTTGATTTTTCCAATTATAAACTCAATCAAGCCGTGGGTGGTCATAGAATTTCCACAGTGCTGATATATTTATCTTAGGGTTTCTTGTGGTGTTGTGCAAGTCTGGATTTACTTTGTAGCTTTGAGGATAATGTATATGTTAATGTTGCAGTAGGGCAGGCAGAGTCATTTCTTTTGAGGTCAATAAAATGGCATAGAATAATGATATTTGGATTGTGATTTTGTAGAGAAGCATAATATCATAATTTGTGTCTTTATGCCATTATTTTGTATGGAATCTACTAATTATTTGTTTCTCAGCAACATATCTAGCATTGGCCCTTGCATGCCATTTGAAAAGTTCTAATTTCTAGCTACAAAATAAATAGAAAAATGAAAGGAACAATAAATAGGAAGGAACAAATATAAAGGTGAAGAAGATATTACCAAACATGTGTCTCTTGAGAGAAACTATATATATTGTGTTACTTGGATTTAAGGGTGTGAGCATATTTATCATAATATGATAATTGTGTCCATCTTTAGATATATACTGGTTAAAATTCTTTCCAAAAAATAGTTCTCTTTATTTGTTTGACTTGTGTGAAAGGCAGATGATTTCAAGAAGAGGCTTGCATCTAGAAATTTTTAAAGATATGACATTCAAACTTTTCTAGTCTAGCATGGTTTCATCAACTCCAGTTCAAGTATCATTGGAAGATCCTGTAGTTACTACGCTTATGACAAACATAATATCTCACATAAGTATATTTGAAATATAGTAGAAATAGAGTCATTATTGTTTGTTATAAATACATCTATACCATCCTTAGTTTTGCTGTAGGTGGCTTCTGATAAAATAAATAAATATTTTACTTTAATTGTTATCCAGTATTATTTGGTTGTATGCTTGAACTGCGTTTGACAAATGAATGGAATTTAAGCAGGTCAAAGAAAAGTTTTATGATCATTAGTTGTCATTGATGTTTCTAAACAAAGTGAGGTTAGATTCTGTCAGAGTTTATTAGTTATTTTTCTTTGAACAGTTTCTTGAATTAGTGATTACTAGTGAGCATAATCAAAGGTAAATATCATAAGCCTAGATATTAAATTTTTCATGGAATTGAAATTTTAAATCTTATATGGTTGTGTTATGAGAATATATATATTGTGTTGGTATATCAACTTATTTTTATAAGGATATTTCCTGGTGGAAAGGAAAGGATTTGCAGGGATGATTCTTTCCTCATTTTAGTTACAACAATTTAGATTTTAATTGGAGCCCTGCTATATAGGATGGCTTCTCATTCATGGTATCCCCCATGGTACACATACAGAATGAAAGTGGTCTTTCACTAGAGATGCATTGTCGATGGCCACAATAAAGAGAGGATGAAGGTCTTGTGGTTCTTCTCAAACATGGAGAGAGTATTGATGATTCAATGGGATCATTTGATGCTTTAAACCTTTCTAGTGAAATGAGGAAGGAATTATTATCATTCAGTCATGGTAAGCTTGGCATTCTTATGAAGAATCATTTCTTTGGAGCACATTCAATTGCTTAGAGCACAAAAATAGAATCTCTTATACAAGATTTTAATGTTTGTGAAAGTGGGCGAATTTTCTTGTAAAACTATTTTGTTTGTTTTTATGGTACAAAATGCACATCTGCAGAAAGGGTTCTTGATTTTTATCAACTATATCTAGATATTTCTTTGAAATTTGGATTTTATAGTTATTTTAGAAATAAAGTAATCACAATATATCTGTTCAGACTGTCCATTGATCAGATTAGCTGATCTATTACTCCCAACTATCAAAATTATATATTTAGATGTGACTTACAACACAAAATGTCAGATGTGTAAACTATAAATTTACTAAAATAGCCAAACATTAATGTGAAGCATCATAGTTACAACACAATATTGACATACAACAGTATACTAACACCAAAGCAGTGACAACTCCTACTATGTATAACAGATACTATCCTAGTTCCTACTCATTATAATATTTCCACTCCCAGTATCCAAGAGGGGGCGATACAACATATAAATCTTCATTAAAGCTGAATTTTTCAATTTCTGAGTTTTTTTCATTGTTGAAATGGATCCTGGATTGGTACTTCTTTTCTTTCTTGTTATCCACTTCTTTCTCTTTTCCTTTTTCATTATACTACTTTTGAAACTCCATCAGCTTCTAATGGAATGTGTGATTTATTTCATTGTTGGAAGCCCATGTGTGTCCATATCTCATCTCTTGTGGGTTTACCATCACAATTCCATCCCCGAACAACTTGAGAAATTTGGCGTTTGATATCTCGATTGTAACAGTGGCTTGCGAAGCAACATAAAAATGTGTGAGTCTCTTATATGACTCAGTAAGCCTTCTTCTTACCTTGTTAAAGATCTCATTATTTCTTGCTTTCCAGATGTGTCGTTAAACCTCGGTAGTAAAGGAGATCCAAAATAAATTATACATTGTATTCATGCCTCTAAGTGATCCATAAAAAACTCAATACAAATACTATCATAATGGTTATTCCAACTATGAAATCCATTACAAAACATATACCAAATTTCTTTAGCAAAGATAAAATAAAAAAATGTCTGATGGAATTAATTTTCTTGCTTATAGAGCACAAATCAGAATTAGAACTATGCATTTTATATGGTAACCTTTTGAGGAGCATCAACCACCTGAAATGAGCATTTTTAGGCTCCAAGATGTTAGTCCATAAGTTTTGAAAGTGCTTTTGTAAAATCAAATTCTCAATATCTAATTTCCAAGATCTATTAACATGCTCAAAGATGGTAAACTTGTTAACAAGAGTTTTTTAAATGTCTTTAGCTTTAGTATTGCACAAGAGGGATCCATCAACTTATTTAAAGTGCTTGAACTATTCCTCTTCCCCAACACAGGTGATGGGAAAGTTAAAAACCTTACAAACTTCTCTGAGAACTCTATAAGTTCTCCAATTTAACTAAGGTATATGATACCTCATGGGAAGAGTAGCTCAATCCAAGAGCTGGCCATTACAAAAGATATCTTTAAAGAATTTGATGCTAAGTGAGGCCCACATTTTGGTAGAACAACCTTGAAATTGTGCAAGTGGCTTGCTCATATGTTCCAAGTTCCACCAGATGAACCTTGATCCACAAGCCTTACTTTTATCTATTAGAAAGAAACCTTCCATACACTCTAAAAAATCTTGGATCCTGTGGGGATAACTAACTACGTACAAGTAAGGAGGTCACTGAGAGACATGCTCTTCTATTGTTTAACACCTTTTGGAACTGCAAGAGAGATATTAATTTTGACTGGAACTTTCTAGGATTCATCCCTTGCAAGGGCCCTAAAAATCTACTTGACAGCAAGAGACACCCCTTGCTTCCTCAAGTCCTTTAATCCTAGACCACCAAGCCCTTTTTCCATACAACACCATTCCCATTTGACTAAATACTTCCTTTTCTTATCCTTACCATCTGACCACAAAAATGCTCTGATCTTCTTTTGAATGTCATTGATTTGATAACTACTGAATAACCTGACAAAAGTGTAGTAAAGGCTATAAGAAGAAAGTATCTTTTGGCACACTTGTATTCTCCCTCCAAGGGATAAGTATTTCTTGTGCAAGCTATCAAGTTTCTTTTCAATCTTGGTTTTGATCCACAACCACATTTCCTTTAAATTAGGGTTGACAAGAAATGGGATACTAAGGTATCTTACTTGCTTAGTTGGCCCACCCCATTGAAAACATTTGCCTACATGGTACACCAATCAAGAGAAGATTTAGACCATCCTAAGATATTGGATTTAGCTTTGAATATTTTATCCCCTAAAGAAAGTTAAAAATGATCAAGAAAGTTAAAAATGATCAAGTTTCTGCATAAGATTATCTAAATAATGTTCCTCCATTTTGATAAAATGTGTTGTATCATCAACAACCTGGATATTAAAAGGTCCTCACCATTAGGAAGATTGATACCTTTAAATTTGGGATACCGATATATCCTCTCATCTTTGAGCAAGTAATGAACAACATCAGCTATAATAATACAAAGTGTAGGTGCAAGAGGGCAAACCTACCTAATGGATCTTTCCAAAGGAAATTTGCAAACGAAAGGTATCGGTGAGTATTGATTGTATGATGATGATTAATCATTTTACTGTGTAAAATTTATATTTTACTCATTGCTTAGGCAGGCTATACAAAGTTGTCAAGCATTATAATTTATAATACATGTTGATTATGTGATAAATTAGGGGAGGTAAATTTATTAGTGTATCTTTGCATATTTACCAATAGATTTTATTTTCATTTTTCTCAGGAAAAACTCACATAAAAAGGGTGAAATCCCAATCTGAAGGAAAAACCACCATGTGAGACAATGGAAAAAATTTCACTTGCAGGCAAAACAAAATTTCACCTATGGGAAAAACTGCTTTGGCAGTTCTGCAAGCATCACCAAACAAACACAACAGCTATCATCATGGGAAAACCTGCCATGGAATTTCCACAAACATCATCACACATGAAAAAACTATGGCCATGGGTAAACATGCCATGGAAATTCTATAAAACATACACAACTACCATGGAAATTCTGCAACCATGATGACACATGCTTAACCCCCATCTACTCTAGTTGGAAGTTCCACAACCACCACCCTACTACAACAGGTAGTTTTATCACTGGCAAGATTGAAACCTTCTTTTATCATTTTTCTCAAAAATATCCTCCAATTCTATTTTAAAACTACCCAAGGTGTCCAGATAAGAATTCAAAACCTTCTGCAATCTTTGTAAACCCCTTGTACATTTTGAGTATTTTGTTCTTGATTGAAATTTTTCTTAATGAGAGTGTTTACAAGTCACATAATAAATTTGACTAATGAATGAGAATAGTGGCTTAGAAAGATAAGCTTACTAACTTCTAAGATGAAATTTTGTATCTTTTCCATACAAAATTGGTCTATGTTATGCAAATTATTATGTGATTGACAATTTCAATGAATTATAGATGTAATTTAAGATCAATGAATTATTGGAAGAGATATTGGAATTCAGTTAATTGTATATTCATTGCAGAGGGAACAAACAATGTAAGAAAATATGAGAGATTGACCTTGAAAGTGATCTGAAGGAAATCTAGTTTGATGAATTTTGTTCATGCCAATGTTTTAATAATTACTTTCAGATAAGTTAATGAAAAATTTGTGTGCAAATACAGGTGAATAAAAACATATTGCTCATGGATATGTTTACCATGCTTCACTACACTGTTCAAAAGAAGATATGTGTGCCTCTATTTTTCTTTTCTCTTTCTGAAGACCTTTCTATGACTCAAGTACATACAACAAAGTCAACCCTGTAGGCTAGTTGTACTTCCTACTTGGATACCACTGTAATAACCCTTGTGTAAAAAATACCCTACATTCTGATTTAACATTTTCAAATTACTGTTAATAATTCATTGATTCAACTAATTACACCAACATTGTTTGTATTCATCACAATTTAAATATCACTGATATTTATATATTTAGATCTGGTCAATATTTAGAATCAAATATCAATGGGATGACCACTTTAAATGTTAAAGCCACAAACAAAAAATATTGTTCAATATAATCAGATTTACTTGGAAATATGAATGTTCTAGACTCCTAGTTATCACATAAAGTACAAAATTTCACACTTCAATATTTTTTTCAGAATGTTAGTTGTAAAACAGAAATAGAGGTTGAACTCTGACTGATATGTTGCTAAATTACCTGAGATCTGGGGGCAGGAATGTGTTGTAGACAAGGCATGTGAATCAGGTCAAGCATCCAAGCAAAATTGAGTGGTACACAAATGGTTAAAATGGCTACTTGATCTGCCCTTGTAGTTTCTCTTCTGCGGGGGTATGTATTTTGTTGAACCTGGGCACCATCTCACTGATAAGTCATTCCCAAAATGTGAGGGAATAACCTGGAGGTTGTTCTCTGAAAACTTGTTATTTACTTCCTTTCCTTAGTGTCAGATTAGTGGTGGATTGATTGTATTGGTCTTGCCAAAGTTGATTGACGCTAACTTGTTTAGGAAGATCTGCCCAATAATTTAGAGGTAGCTGCCAATGGAGAATAGTGAGTGAACTATAATATGACTCCAAATCATCAAAAAGAGGTACCCTATTTGTGCTCATGAGGTACCCTGCAGCAAAAAGAGACTAGTAATAGAGCTGAAGCACTGGCAGTGGTGTAGGGTATCAAGATTTTCTTCCAAATGTTGTTTTAAACACCTTATTTCAGCAAGATACTTGCAGGATATCATAAGTTCTATAGCTAGAGATGTCACGGTATTGGGTTTGGAATTGGTATGCTTTCAGTGATGTTTAGTGATTTGGTTTCAATAGATCATGTTGGATATTCAATATTTTTTTTCTAGTATGGCTTAGTGATTATGAAATTAAGTGTTGGTCAGTATTCAGTGACTTTTCAGTTCATGGACTTTAATGGTATTGATATTGGTCTATGATATGGTTAATCAGAGATATCATGTTTACTTTAGCATTCTGTATAGTATATTTATTTCATGATTTAGTGCATTTCTTATATCAGTAGTTTCAGTTGGTTTCAATGCATGATGCCATCAGTATAACATGACATTGATTTAGGTATGAATTCAATGATTATCAGTTCATGGCCTTGACATTCATATTCATCATTGATTTAAGCTTGACATAATTTAGACATATGGATTTGATTTGCATGAATATGAGTTTGTAAATTTAGAGATGTTGATATGGATGTTGATATCTTTTATATAGTATCTTGATTATCAGTGGTTCTAGTTGAAATACAAGATGATAAACAATGATTCCAAGTTGAAATGGACATTGAGTTTATTGATAAAAAATTTGTGACCATGAAACTTAAAAAGGTAATGTGGCTAGGGACTGTTTTGGTCGCCCCCTAGCCAATTGAATAAAAGCTTTCATATTAGTTTATTTAAGTATGCCTTGTCGGCATTAATGTGCATTTATTAGTCCTTGCCATCTAAGGTGGGGACTAATGTTTTTGGGTCTTTTTTTTAATACTTTGTGCTTTGAAAATGGTGAAAAGCCTAAAACATTTGCTATATACTATGGTTTCTCGATTACTTTCTATAAAAATTAATTTCCCCTTGCAAAATTCCTGATTTTCCATTGGTTCAGCTGCTTTTTCCCGCCGATCTTTTTATTTTCCTCCTCTGAAAATTTAGCATCAAATTGATCTTGGGGAGTCATGGAAAATGGTGTCAATGTGTCTCTAGCTGTAACACATGCAACGAAATTCTTGTAACTAGGAAACAATTGTATAGGGCAGATGGCATGAAAATGACTTCTCTTTCATATTACCTTTTCTTTTGTTCACCCTTGCTATTTTTTTCCAATTTCTGTTGCTTCCTGCCTCCATTGATGAAATATGCGATTGAAGAAGCTACAAAAGGAGGACTTGCTCTGCCTTCTATGATTTACTAGAATGGAGTTTCAGTAGCACAAGTTATTTCTACTAGTGCCCATGGCAGTGCTCTCAAGGGAACCACTGTCATAATAGCCAGTAGGTTTTAATTATTTTTTTCTTCATATTGTAAGCAGTTCTATTTTTTTTATTTCTGTAAATCCTTTTGTTTTGGCATAATAATAGCAAGAGTTGTGTGATGATGTAGGCAATAGAAGATATTTTATATTTTTGTGAAACTGCTACCACTACGACAAAACATTTTTGGACATCTCACCTGGTGCAACTTAGTGACACAAAATCTGGTTAGTTTTTCCTTTTTCCAACTGTAAGCAGTCCTGTGTTATAGTTTTTCTCTAGCAATAGCATATTATCAATATTTCTTTGAACGTTTAAGGGTTTTTGGTTGAATAATTATGTGTTTTGAGGATTTTATTCTTAGTTTTGCAGTTTTGTTGGTTCGATTTCCCTATGCTATCAAACAATCTGTTAAGTGTGTGGTGTAGGGTTATAGTAAATCAGTTTTCTTAAACAATAATGTTACAATAGTGTTTACCCAATAATTTTGTTCAAATTTCTAAATTGTCATATGTACATGGTTTTTGGTCTCCAACAACTGGATCTCTAGCAGGTCTATTATATATTTACTAAAATACTATTTGGAATTGAATTTTAGCACTTGATTACAAGTACAGTGAGATTAACAATTTTCTTGTCATCACAGATTATTTCCTACTAGATTTGCTCTTTGTTTTGACCAAAATGTTCCTCTAGTTCTTGAACTTCCTCATTTTGGCCTTTTCCATCCCTATAATGACCACCTTCCTTGTAATCTGTACTTTCAAATTCCTTAAAAATAACAGTTTTATATTAGCATTGTTCACCATTATTAGCTAAATCTACCACACAATTTTCCAACTCTTCCTCCGAATCAGTCCTTTCTTACAAGCACTTCTCTATATTGGATTCAGAATACTCCTCATGTAGACATTGTTATTTGAACAAAAGCAGTTCTCTATCGGCAATGACTATCTAATTTTTATGTCCATGTTGATGAACATGCAAATCAACGTCTGCACATTTGAGTTCCTCCTCTGAAACTTCTAATTCTTGATACCTGTCTAATTCATCATGGTGGCTAGTAGTGCCTAAATGCTTTGAATCAATTGTTTCATCATCATATTGTTCACCTTTATGAGCTTTATCCACCTTGGTATCTTCTAGATCCTCTTACTCGATCCACCCAGTTTTCACAATTAAGGAATGCCCTTCCATGGCCTTAGAAATTTTATCAGGATTTAACAAGAATCTAAGTTTTGCTTGGCACTGACCTCAAAATTACCCTGTGATATGTCTTTGTCATGTCACCAATGTTGGGTACTATGCTAATTCATTATTGGAATAATAGTTTTTGAAAATTCCAATTTTAATAATGGTAAAAATCAATGACATTTTAAGTATTCCTCTTCCCAAGTACATAATATTTTTCCTCTTCAACATAGTTCCCATGTCACGCAATTGCTACATTACCATTTGGAACAAAATTTGTAGTGTACCTACAGTCCTTGCCAATTGCTTTCAAAATAGTTTAAAATGCCTCTGCTCATCTCAGTGTTCTAGAAACCTAGAGAAGCATAAGTCATTTGCAACAGTAACATGATACAATTATGTTAGGAAAAAATAGAATTACTATCTTGAATTCAAGAAATGAAGATTTGGGATATTGGAATGACATTAAAAATAATTGGTCTAAAGTCTCCTCTCTAGCAAATAACCTTTCAAAGGCTGAACACTAAATTACAAATACCAACTAGGTGGAGTAGTTCAAATAAAGATTCAAAATTTGCCTCAACTTATTTTTTGATCCAATGCTAACAAATATGCCCTAGATTTGTTGCATTTCCTAGTATACATCGTTGTGAATATTTTGTTAACTAGATCATCATTTTTGCCTATATCTTCCAAGGATGTTACAAATTAGAAGAGTTGTGGACAAGGAAATTTTTTGTTTTAATGGAAAACTAGAAATGACAATTTAATATAGCTAATTCATCTCTGGTTTGGCAAACACGATAAGCTTAGTTATGCAAGATAGTTGCAAGTATTCAATATTTAGCATAGTCTTCAAATATTTGTTAATTTATTGTTGACAATATCATTCATGGAAAATTAATTTGGAAAAAAGGAAGACATAAGCTAGAAAGACCTGGTAAATCATCATGCATTTAGGATATTGAACAATCTGGAACATAGAAACAAGTTGAAGCCTATTACAAACTGATCATTTGAGTCTCCCGAGACAAAAGAAATAAAAATAATTTAACATCGAATACACCCTTAAATCTATAAGTTATGGGTGTCAAATCCGAAGCAAGAGTACATTAGATGGTTTGAGATCAGCTCGAGTGGGCCAAGTTTTAGTAATGGTAGAAACAGGGTGCCTAAACTGGATTGGGATAGAAAGTGGGCTAGGATGAGATAGGTTAACATCCTACTAAAAGGGTCAACTATCTATCAGTATTACTCATGTCTAAGGGTTAAAGTTTCTGGTCTTACTGGACATTATGATTTGTTTAGTGATCAGATATCAGCCATTAGTACATCAGGAGTGGAGTGTACAGACGTTGTGAACAAAAAAATTGCTTCTAGTTCTCAGAAGGCTGTTAAATACTATATTTTTATGAGACTGGAATTTGATACTCAATAATAATGTGGCTATGGCATGATTCCAGATTATCTGAAGCATATTTTGTGTGTATGTTTTGTTAAACAATGTGCATATTCTTTGTGGGTGCTTTGTTAAACAATGTGCAAGATTTGAGACAATATCAAATGCTCAATAGGTAGATCCCTATTTTAAATTATTAACCAACAATCACTATTTTTATGCTTCTCAACTTTGGAGTGCTTGCAAAGGTGGCTGCATTGCTCATCTTTTCCTTCGCTGTTGCCGTTGCATTCTTGAATGACTACATCAATATCCCAAACAACAGCTTGAGTTGCATACTCTTTGTTCTTTAAAAGTTCTGGTCCAAGAGGAACAAATAACTCATTCAAAGAGTTTGCATTAGAAAACTCTTGATGAAATTGATTACTTAAAGAATGCTATTCATTTTTTGAGGCCAAGATAAGTTCTAAAACTGCAACTTAGTACCTTCAGAAAAGATAAAAGTTAAACCTCAAAACATTCTACAGACAAGCATAAGCAACATCATATCATTTATAAGTATTAGCTGAACAATAAATATATCTTATAATATGAAAATTAAAACCCTATTGACTAGCATAGATATGGAAAGTAGCTTTGCAGGGTTGCCTGATTCTTGGATCTAGACGTTTGAGAATAATCTAGGAAGAAATTTGAGACATTTCAAAAATAGTTTTAATCAAAGTATCGACGAGTGGAAGTCCAAATTCTTTCCTTTACAATTTTAGCAAAATCAAGGGTTTTCCATTAGGAGAAGTATCATAGCATTTTGTGGTGTGAATACAAGAAAAATACAATACCAAGAAATACTTGCATCTTAAGAGAAGAAGAGTGAGTGCAATGGGTAGATGATATGCAGAAAATTTTTGCTATGATCTCAGTTAGAAAAGGAGATCCCAGCAATGGCATGTCAATTTAATGATCATGCATGAGTAACAAATTTATGTTTAGGATAAATTCCATGTATAGAAAACAAAATCAACTAATTCATGTTAGGTACTTTCATCATCTAGCTAATGAAGAGGAAGATGGAAAGATATAGACCATGAAGAATGTATATTGTGAAAGGCATGTAACATTTCATTATTTTGTGTATAACCAGATGGGGCTAAAGTGGTCAGTACTCATTAGGGCATGTAGATTGGAATAGTACCTAGCTTGATTTGTGCTCGATTAAATAAATTGGAAGCTATATATGTATGAAGGATATATTAGAACATCAACGAATTAGGTACAAATAGTCTTGACTTGGATGGTAGATAAGCTACAAAAATTGTCTTTTTGTTAGTTACAATGACTGGTCCTTTGGAATTTACAAGGTCTCTGCAAACGTAAATTTTATGTGTGTGTGTGTTTTTCCATGCACATATGTATCGATTTGTGTATTTACATAAATTACCTATAGCACTTGACACTGACTTGTTTAAGCTATTGCAATCATAAATGGTAAACTGCTAAACTATATGTCTTATTGTACACTTATGACAAGGAACATTTACTTTTGAGTTTTGAATTTTCTTTGGAAATTCTAATAACATCTATATGAATGATGGTAATTGTTTTTAATATTACAGGTAGGAGGATATACTCAAGATTATGAAGAGTTTACATTTGTAACAATCAGAGGGGTAGGGGCAGGGGCATGTCATGTGATACCGCTGCATAAACCTAAAAAATGTTTTATGCTCTCTAAATCCTTTGCACAAATTTAGGTAGAAGGCAAATAAGAAAGTGAGGGTGAAGAGAGAGAATTAAAGAAAAAAATGAACAAAAACTAAGGACAACACTAATAATCTAGTTGCAAGTTTTAAGGATAATAAGGGTAAATGGTGATGTGGGAGCATCTCATGGGTCAAAGCATCACCCATACATATTTTTTTCTGGTTTGTTTCTTTTTTTAGGTACATTAGAGTTTCATAATCATTTTCTTTCTATTGCAGAGGCCAATTCTCACAAGTGGTCATTCTAACTATTGTTATAGATCATAGAGCCTCCACTATGCAGTACAACATATTGATCATAGAGCCTCCAAACTGTAATTAAAACATTATGTGGAGGATTTGGATATGTCCACATAGAAATGTTGTATTTGATTCCATTATAATGATTTGTTGCATTTTTGGTATTCCAAAATTGTCTTATCTTTGGACTTTGGGCCAATATTTAAAACTCCCTAGTTGATGGTACAATTTTCATTCAAGATTCTGGTGTTGAGGTAAAGACATAGTAAGATTTCCTATCTCTGAAAGAGAATGCTGAACAAAAGTATAACTTTGTATAAATTTAAGCTTCTTTTATTTATATCATTTACATAGATGATATATTGCAACTTCTTTTACTATTTTTTCCCGCGCTTCATGTTTCAAATATTAATCTTTCATTTTTAATATATTATTTTTTCTACCATCCAAAAAAACTCATAATAACAGTCCCTAGAACTCAGGCTAACACCGTTAAAAACATAACATAATTTTGAGACTTCATGCATTTGTGGTAGACATGCAAAGACATGAGATCGTGCATTTGTTGCCTTCACTCAATCAACTCATAAAATATTGACAAAAACTAGTAGAGTCTTCTACATTTCTGTGTTTTTGCTTCTATAATTTCAATTCTCTCGCCTGCACAAAACCCAGCCAAATAACCACTTTCTCCTACACCCCTACCTAATGCAGGGACTCCAGCTGCGCGCAGCCCTTGTTGTTCCAAGGTTTAATGCCTTGGTTATCGACATTCAATATGGAAAGAGTATTATGTTGGTTTAGCAAAGCTTATTTAATTATATTTCCAATAAATTTGTAAATATTCTTTCAAAACCTTAGCTCGATGAGCTAGGGCACCATGACTTTCTCAACCATGAGTCAATAGTGCAGGTACATTGGTTACACTTCAATACTGCCATGGAGTTGGGAGTTGGTGGAAAGATTTTGAAATGGTGTCAAGGCATGCATTCTTCTAGATTTCACAAAGATCAGGTGTATTCAGTTCTGTTACTTTTATTTTGAGTTCATATGATGCATATGGATACATGTGTATGATTATATGTTTTTTTTTTATTATATGATACATTTCGTGATTATCTTTTGAATGATTTAGCATGCATAATTGGTGAATATCCTTTCATGTTACGTCTAGGTTTGAGTAAAATATTATTAGAATTTCTAACCCTCTGGGTCAGGTTAAGGAATACATATAGGGTTTTTGTATGTATACATTTTTGTATACCATGATTGAAGTAAACCCATGTTAGGTCAACAGTTTGATATATAGTGCATACGTCTGGGATACTTTTGTTTGAAATATATCTATGTCAGGTTTTCTCAGATTTATGAGTGTATGCTTAGTCATGGCATTAGAAGAATATGCATGCATGTTTGAAGTCTTGCATTTAAAGAGTTTTTATATTGTGTTTTCATGAGCATGCACTCACTATGAAAAAGTCATGGAATAATAAATACAGTTTGATTTGTACTCAGACATTCTTGAAGACTGAAGACATACAATAATATACATACATGGTGATGGTAAAATTTTATTAAAATGATTTGATTATTTGTGAAAAGGAAAATTTTTTTTACAATTATGAGAACTTCTTCTGGTGCACTCTGCTTCCCCTAAAATAATTCCAGTAGTTGGCACAAGAAATTTATATACAAAAGCGCAAAAACATCTGATTGCAATTTAATAATTCATCATGTATCTACTCAATAGAAATGCCAAAGAGACAATAATTGAACATATAGTATGTTGAAACAAGAATGACAAGGGCACATTTGATATCCACTTTTTCAACCTTGTTTCCTTTGAGGAGACATGCGCCGATCTTTCAGAAAAGATCTCCAGGGAATTTGAATTTAAAATGTAGAAACCTTTTGAGTCCTTCATATGGGTCTATGGAGTTGGTATGCTGAATATCTTTCTTCTGTACACTTACAAATGTTAAGTTTGTTCTTCAAATCTTGAAATGTGAATAATGCAGCCAATTGGGGATGTTGCTAAGCGCTTTCAAGCATTATGCCTTAAAAATAGTGGAGTTCTCTATGAACATCCTTTTATTCAGGTATGTATTCTAATACTTGCTTCTTTGTTCATACTCTAGATGCTTCAGTATGCATGTTGCACCATGTGACTATGTGACTTATATGGGATCTTGGACTGATCTAATATGGGAGATTGTGTTAAGCTTATTTAGAAAGGCCATAGTTTGTCATTCTTAGTAGGTTTCTGTAAAAATTGGAACTTTATGGTTACAGTTTGTGAAACCTCTTGAATCATCACTTTTATTATAGCAATTTCTTATCCATGTACAACTTTTCTTGTTATTCTGAGTTGATCTATCTTGAAACCTAGGAATAAAGAACAATTTCTTGGAAACCTTATTTGTTGCATTAGTCTGTAATTATATGTTTTAACAACCTAACCTCAACCCACCCTTAGTAAATGCTCTTGTAGAGTCATGAAGCACAAAACTTGAACCAACTAGGCCTAGGCGCTACAGTCCAACTTCCAACTTTTAATTTCCATGATGCACTACAATCCCCCATTCCCTACCGTCCCCCTATTCCCGTCCCCGAAACACCGTGGAACATAGTTGTAAATTGAACATAAATGTCACTTATTTCAAGAAATGTACAAAGAATATGACTTCCTTGTCAATCAAATATGGAATCTTGTTGTTCTCTTATCACCCGAAATGTATTGCATCTTAATGTATCCATTCCTCTTGTTGCATCCAATTGTATTTTCTTGAATCCAAATGTTGATGAAAAATGGTTACTGTTGACAGATAGGTATAAAGTATGAATGACAAGCTAATTAAGGACATCTTGTTCTCTTTTTGGGCATAGGTATAAAGTCTGAATGGTGAGCTAATTAAGGACATCTTGTTCTCTTTTTGGGAAATAAGAATACATCAGCGCTTACTTATGTTCAAGTTGTACTATTGCCACTAGCACATTTGTGGATGAAGCTTTCACTTGTTCTTGATACAATTTCTCCTAGGGCTCAGGTTGCCACAAACTTGTTGAAATTGTAGCAAATTGTTATTTGTTCTATTCTATAGGATTTTTGTATATTTTGAATGCTATCTTCAGGTTTCTACAAACTTGTTGAAATTGTAGCAAATTGTTATTTGTTCTATTCTATAGGCTTTTTGTATATTTTGAACGCTATCTAAGCTTCTATAATTATAAGTTAAAAAGTAGGTTTTTTTTTTATTGTATTGTTCAGGTTTTCTTTATGAAGCTTAAGCTTTTATATTCTTGTTGCAGGTGCAATGCCCACTTGAAGTTGTGATTCTGCATGCTACTAGGGATGTGGTTGTTATAGACTTCTGCTATAAAAATGGGGCTGTACCTATAAGAACAAAATATTTTTATATAGAACCTTCAACATAGTATGTGTTTTGGTGGAAATGACCTTATGAATATGGCATGTTTTTTTTTGTGCTATAGGTGAATGTCAAGTTACGATTACCAATTATTTTTAAGAAATTTTAACCTCTTGCCATGACTGTTGACACCTTTTTTCCCACAGTGGAGAGCACTTGTTGGCCCACCAGCTAAGTGCAAGAAGTTGTATGTATATTTGATCTACATGAAGGAAAACATCTGTAAATATGAAGATTTTGTTATGTCATAATTTTTTGATAATAGTTTATTTTTTTAAAGCACTGAACGAAGAACAATTGCTTCTTTAATTCTATCAATATCTACTACATTTTCTTACCCCTGACGCATTTTGCATTTGAGACTATCTCCTAAGTTATTAAAGTACTAAAGGCTTCTGGTTATTCTAGTTATTAGGGATTCCTTACAAAGTTTGCTACTAATTTACTGATGTTGGTATTTGATTTGGCTACCTTTTCAAGGAAAAATATGACAATGAGAAATTTTTGTGCTAAATGCAGGTCAGAGGGGTGAAGCCTTTATCTCTTCCTAAAATGGCAAATTTGTTCAATAGTCTTCAAATAAGTGTTTCTCGAGGCCTTGTAAGTAAATGTTTGTAAATATTTATTGGTAGGTGTTTAGTTGCTGATTGGTGCAGATTGATTGCATTTATGATGGAAATATTTCATGCAGGATCCAAACCCTAACAATTCGGTTGCAAGTACTACATTTTATTCTGAGGCCACAAGAGAAATAATAGGGAAAGCTGGAACTTTTAGGTTAACTATAGATTACAATTAGACATCTTTCTTCCATATTGGTATATAATTAAGAAAACTGACATATTCTTTTTCTTAACAGTCTTCCCCTAAAAATTGCCTAAAAGTACTCCCATACTGGAAACATGTACAATAGTCCCCTATCGTCTCCATCTCCTGGAAGGCGACTCTTCTATCTTGCAAAGATATAAATGATGGAAGAAAAGAGGCTTGGAGGAGGGGGATTGGGAGCTACTCAATTCAGATTGGTTTCATAGATGCCTGTACAATATACTCGATAAATACCTTGGGCTTTCTGTGCTTAAAAAGTCTGCCCAGTTTATCAGGTATGTTTCTTGAAAATTCTCCTTTTCCTTAGTTGTTTTCATTTAGTGACACGAATATTAAAGCTCTATTAGAATTCATTTTTCTTTTTACCTTGATAAGAAATCATTTTATTAGAACTCACGTAACAAATCATTCTCTCTCAGAGAAGATTTCCTTTATCTATAACAACAATTTGTTTAATAAATATGAAACCATATATTTAAAGATCTTGTCTTAACATCAGACATAGCATAATGAAAGATTATGTTCTATAATAAAGTCACCTTTTTTATTGAGTTTATCATATACATATGAGGTATCTTGTGTGCAATATAAAAACAATATAAAAACAAAACATTCAGGTTTAGATCAGATATGCATGTAAAGAATATGAAAAAATGTGCAGATTTTTACACATTGAAAGAGAATATTTTTTTGTAGTAATTGAATTAAATCAGATTTGTTAAAAATTCAATCATATGGTCATCTAAAAGATTGCATCAATTTCAAAGATAAGCATCCATTTATGAGGACACAAAGATATAAAAAGGAGTGGGATAAGTGTTGAGTATAGAATACTATTGAAGAATCTATATTAAAGTGAGCAACTCCTTTAATTAACAATGTATTTCATATTTGTTCAGATTGGAATGATTTCATATAGATTAATTATCTTTGATACCTAAGGTGAAGTAGTTAATTAGTGGTAGTTCCTTATTAGAAGAATATGCAATTATTGTTTTATAAATTATATTAGTAGATAAGTTTCTCTTTGAAGAAAATAATACTAATTGTTAGGGAAGAGATAATTTATTTGAGAGTATTACTATGAGGAAGACAATTAGTTCTAGGTAATACTTGGTTAAATTTCGATAGTTAATATGAACTTATTTTATAAATAAATGAAATATTGTATGAGATATTTATAGCTAGACTAATTTTCAATATAGATTTTTAGTATATTGGGTCTATTGTTAGGATAGCTATAATAACACTTCATAGGATCTTCTTTTTGTTCAAGAAAAAAGATGCTTAGTATGTTTAATTAAGTAGGGATACTAAGAGAAAGTATATGTCTTGAATTTTCCTAGGTTATGAGTCATTATTATGTCATGATCCTATAGTTCATTACCTAATAGAGTCACCATCATTAAGTTCTTTCCTTCATTTAAGTGGATTATGGTCTTTAAGTTTGGGACCTATTTCAAATGATTTATTGATCAAATAGATGGCATTCCTTACTTTGATATTATTTTGGAAAATTTTAATAGGAAATATAACATGTTGGTATAATTATGTTTAGTTGAGAAGTTGTTAGCCATAACTAATCAATCACCCAAGCTTGAAGATAATAGAAATTAATGGTTCATGTTTATGTCTTTTTTATAGGAAAATATTACTCACTCATATGGATATACGTTATGTTCTAGATTACAAACCTCATCTTAGTTTCATTGAAACTATTCAATAATAAACTCTCTTAGTTTATCTACTTTAGTATATGAATTTGACTTTATTACATTTTTAATTAATAATAATCAAAAGGTGTTTGAGGTTTATTTTATTCATAATTATGCTTGGTGGTACCTTGTTAATTTTGAAACCTAAAGAATTAATTGTTTATTTCTAAGATATGAGCATTTAACTTAGCATGATACTACGGTAAATCAACCAATATCATCTAATGGTAATATTAAGCTATGCTTGTGTGAGGTTATGAGATTGTGTGTATTTCTTTCATAATTTGAATTATATATGAATAGTAGCTTTAATTTATAACTTTGAATTAGTAATTATATGCATATTCTACCTTCTGGTAGATGCTTATTATCATAGGCATGTACCTGTAGTTAGCACATTGTTCTCTTAATTATTGTTAGTGTAGTTATGGATTACTTGTTACTCATTTGATTGTATTTCGTCATACCTAAGTTGATCATCAGGGATAAAGGAGATATTGAGCCTATGTCATGCTTTCATGAGAGTATACAAGTCTTAGATTTTTTTTGATGATCATAATACTTATTTTAATGATGCAATCATGATGATGTTATTAATAGGATTTGATTGTATTTATTTCCTATGCTGTTTTGGGAGATTTTTTAGTGAAATATATTATTGATGTGGTTTTGTGGCTACTATATTAGCATGGGCTAAACTGTATCTTGATTTATGGAATTGGTGTCAAGTTACTAATTGAGTCTAGGATTTCCTCAATGTTCCACCTAAGTGGTTGGTAGCCGATGGGAAATCTGTCTCAGGAATAGGACCCTAGAGAGGGTTGCATACCCGCTTTCTTAATTTTATGAATAGATGGTATAGAACTATATTCCATCAAACTACGAAGTATCTGGGCATGAACATAGGTAAGGCCAGCCATGATGTGCTCCCGAGACTTAGGTCTAGTCCCTTTGGGTTTTTCTATTGGTATTTGTTATTCATTTAGATAAAAATATGAGAAATGTTATATTTATGATCACATAATTAATGTTGCTAACTCTTGTGACTTCCATCTAGTTTGAGACATATGTGGAGATATATGACTTGAAAAAAAAACATGATGGAGGAACAAGGAAGTGAACTTAAGGTATGCAATGATATTAGTTATTTTCATTTTAACTTGTGCTAAAAGGGTATCATAAGAATGATTGTCTTGGTGTTTAAGATGAACATAATTGTAGCTCTTCTTATTATTAGTCTTTCTTGAGATTTTATATTAATGTAATACAATGTATAAAAAAAAGTGTTCTGCATGTTTTGTTGAGAAATATGCCCTTGAGTCGAGGCTCACTCGACAGGGCATTACAGTCTCTATTTTTCTATCTTAGGTAGGAAATTTGGTACTTTCAAGGAAATGCATTAAGGCTTTCATTATTCAATATTGCTAAAGTTATTAACAATGTGAGCTAAAATGTTTCTTATCAATGCATCATGAATTATTCAAACTAGGAAATGCAACTTATGTTTGGACTGAGTGC
This sequence comes from Thuja plicata, assembly GCA_018584345.1. Classification (NCBI taxonomy): domain Eukaryota; kingdom Viridiplantae; phylum Streptophyta; class Pinopsida; order Cupressales; family Cupressaceae; genus Thuja; species Thuja plicata. Next base: position 1,846,457 of record MU226638.1, on the reverse strand, counting down.
AACTACAAGGTTTTTGGCACAAACATTACTTTATATGCCTTTGTAGATACTCTTGATTCATCTTAAGCTACATTTCATGATTTAATCCAAAATAGCTATAACTAAACTTTGTAGTATAAGAGTTAGAAATGAACTTGGATTTACAATTGTTGTCCGAGTACTATCTTCGATAAGACATGCAATAAGATTTAAGATGCTTGTTTTGCATGAGTAATATATTTTCTCACTTTGAAGTAAGATATAAAATTTAGGAACTGCCTTTGAATGTGATATAGATTGGCGGACCATACGATTGTCTTTAGCCATGTGAGCTAGAGTTCTCAATGCATTTTCATGTATGATAATTTCCTCCCATGTGAACATCCCAATTAAGTGTGAAACAACTCCCTCATGTTCAATTTTAGCACCAATATTATTTTTTGTTGCAGGTTTGCAAGAGAGGCTAGAACTAGAGTAACAATGTCATGAATTTGAGATATAAGTGTTTTGACAAGACTGGTCAGGCTGGCAGATTTCACAATGGAAAATTTGTTATCATCAAACTAATTCATCACTAGATGCTATTTTGCTTTCCATTTCTAATGATGAGATAATTTCCTACCATCTTTAGCTGGAAAATTGTGAACCAACTGAGCTACAAATCTTTGATCATCAACAAAAGCCATATCTTTCTATGAATAATTCTTGTTGTAGGGATTTTTTGACTGTTACTATTTAATTTTTCTTCATTCTCCTAAATATGGATTTTAGCTCCTTGGTGTCTCTATCTTCCAATAAATGTGGAGAGAAAGGGCTTCTATCATATCTTGCTTAACAATTGTACTCTTAGTAAAATTTAAACCTAGAATTTATTTTTGGCCACTAAACATTAGTTGTGCGGGTGAATTTTGTTGTTTATATAATCATATATCAATCATGATTATTCTTTAAAGGGTACTAGCTCAATGGAAGAGCGCCTACTTTACAAGTAGGAGGATGGTGGTTTGATTCCACTGTGCCCTAATATGACTAAATTAATGACTAAATATATGAGTAAATATATGACTAAATAAATGATTAATTGAATGACCAAATCAATGACCAAATCAATGACTAAATAAATGACCAAATAAATGACCAAATAAATGATTAAATCAATGATTAAATAAATGACCAAATAAATAACTAAATAAACGACCAAATAAATGACTAAAATAGTTTAGTCATAAATTTGGTCGTGAGATAAATGACCGATAATAAACTACCATTGATCACGTGACCAAATTTGGTCATTTATTTACAATTTTTGGTAGTTTATTTGGTCATATATTATTGTTTTTGTACTAGTATGAATACCCAACTTATGAAGAAAATGATTTGGAATGACAGAAACCAATAGATCAAAAATTTGACGATCAGGACGAGCCAAACGGAACTGAGTCTTCATATCTTCCCAAGATCAGAGGCTCATAGTTTCCCTGGAAAAGAGGTCCTTAGGTGTTTTGATGCCACATTTTAAAAAATGCATAGCACTGGCACCTTGAGTCTTAGTGGTGCAGGAGCACCTAGGTAGGGCTACAATGTAACCTATGGCTTCTAAGTGTTTTTTTCTTTTAGTGGTCCTAGCCACACCACTAGTGAAATAATAGGACTAGGTGGGTCCTAGGATGGTTGGAGTTAGATGAGGAGGTCTATTTAGGTCTTTAGTGATGTTATTTCTTGTAATGTCCAAAGTTGCTCTTTTGTTCCAAATTGCCAATATTGGGGAAATAGTGAAAATGATCCATCCATGGGTCAAATTGGACAAGTAAGGGCTTACAAGACCTATTTGATGTTTAATTATCCTAAATATGCAATTGGCCAAGTTCTTTAGGTGTTTGTTCATGTTTTATGCAAGAAGCACAAAAGTTGTAAAAGTTGTCAATGTTGTCATTGACAACATTAACAACATTTCTTGCAATAATGTATCTTAGGGAATTGGAGGGTTTTAACTGTCTAAAACTATTGGGTTAGGACCATGGAAACCTATATAAGACCTCCATTAACCTTGTGAATAGGTTGGTTGATTTTTCAAAGTTATTGTACAGACAGTATAATCAAGGAAACAGTTGCAGTTCTTTTTTTTCTGAACATTTTGTATTTTCATGGATTAGATCCCATATTGTAACTCTTGAATATGTTAGAGTAGTGTGTTTTGATATTTTTTGTGGTGGTATATTTGTATTTGGTGTTCATTTAGTTAGTTTTGTAAATTCTTTTTGTTTTAAATCATTCGCTAGTCTGAACCAAGCCACTTCTGGAAATGGGGTCATAAGTCCTCTTCCCATCGTGGAGTCTGCACGAGCCTTCGGGATTAGGGAGATGACTCCATTTAATTATTTTATAGTGAAGGAGGGGACCAGGGAAGCAAGGAAGCTATTTTTAATATGATCCATAGTTGCATGACTCCATAGGAAGTTGCAGAGAAAATTGGAGAGATTGAAAGCATTAATTGCTTCAATCAGAGATTGTGGAGAGGTAGTGTGGTGTGTGGAGGAGCCCAAACTTGGAGGAGAAGATTGGGTGATGTGTTTTGAATAAAAAGAAACAAAGTATTTGTGCAGACAGTCTTGATGCTTGAAAACCCCAATTTTTAGGCATGATTATAGGAGCCACTATACAGACACCTTTGGGAAGTAATACTTGGAAAATCTTTAGGTTCTTGGTAAAGGGTATTAGAATCTAAAGCTAGTTTTCCATCTTGTTAAGGATTTTTGCAAGATAATTGGTAAAAACTGTCTAATTAGGCTTAATTCTTGTAGCCTTGTTTTTGGAGTATTTGACTTGGTTCTTGGCTCTTGTTTAGGGTTCCATGCTAAAGGGAGTTTTTGGACATTGGATTGGATCTAATTAACCATATAGTAGACTACATCTCCATATGGAAGATTTCTTGATCAATTTGGATCAATTTTTGATGAAGGACAAGAAGATCACTATGGTTAGGTGTTGAGGAGTTTTGATTTCCTTATTGGTGTACTCAAGCTGAATTGGAGTGGCATCTTGTGGAAAGGATCCTTGTAGACTAGGGTTAGTGAATAACCCTAATTAGGATGGATAAGAGGCCTATTGAAGACCCTAGCAGAGGATAGGGTAGGATAGAAAGGCTTGTTGTCACATAAGATTGGTATCAAAGCAAGTTAAAGACTTGGGAAGTCAGTGTATGTCTGCAGCTACTGGTGAATTAGTAGGAGAGTCAATAATAGTGACTAATACAAATCTAGCTAAATAGGTGGATGAGAAAAAGGAGAAGAACAAACTCCTTGAATAAGCCTTAGAGGGAATGAAGATAAGACTAGAAGAAGTTGCTAATGTAGCAGCTAGAAACAAAGAAGTTGAAAGCAGTGATAGGGGTAAGAAGATTGTTGAGGAAGACCTTATCCATGAACTAGAACCTGCCTTGACTAAATAACCCTTCCTAAAATCCATAAAAGCCCTAGTAGGAATGACATTGGAAGATATACCCTTGTTTAGTGGGAAGATGGACATTGAGGTAGTGATGGATTGGATTGAAGGAATGGAGAACCATTTCAAGTGTGAAGGGGTAACAGAGGCACATAAGATAAAGGTGGCCAAATCAAGACTCAGAGGGTCATCCCTAACATGGTGGAAATACCTTCAAGATGAGAGGGTTAGATTGGGTAAGCAACCCATAGCTAATTGGAATGTAATGGTGACCAAGCTAAAGGAGGATTATCTGCCAGAGGACTATGAGATCCAACTTCATAGGAAAAGACAAAATTCGAAGCAAAAAAACTTTGATGTGGCCTCTTATATAGAGGAATTTTAGAGATTGTGTCTTAGATCCAAGAAACAAAAGGAAGATGCAATCAAGGTTTCTAGGTACTTGGGTGGATTGAAATGGAACATCCAAGAATAAATCATTTTTTTGACACCAACTACAGTTTAGAGGTGTCATCAATTAGCCCTAAGAGTGTAGGAAAATAAATAGAAGAAAGGTGACTCTAAATTCAAAAACCGAGGCAGAGGAAGAGACCAAAGGGGTCAAAGAGGAGGCTATCAAGGTAGAGGAAATGAGAAAAGGACACAAGGTGAGAAAAAGTTGACAGAGCATAATACTGAAAGGACTCCAAGAGGGGGCTATAACAGAGGTAGGGATAATCAGGGAGGTCATAGAAGAGGAAGAGGAGGTAGAAGTAACTGATACTTTGAAAGTATGAAGTGTTACAACTATGGTCAATTAGGCCATTCCAACATATAGATGCCCTGACAAGCCTACTACTTCAAATCATGTTAAGAGAGTGTCATGTGCTCATGAGGACACTTCAAGTGTCAAAGAACCTAAGATTGACCATCTAGATTCAGAGATGGGTGAAAATGTAATGTTTAGGAGGGTATTGATAAGACAACTAGTCAAGGATGAACCTAAGCATAGGAGGGATTTGTTTAGGATAAGATGAAAGATCCTTGGAAAATTTTGTAAGGAGATAGTGGACTCTGGTTCCACTAATAATATCATCTCAAAGGAAGCAAACAAAAAACTCAAGTTGACCAAAGTACCCCATGTAAATCCCTATAAGGTGACATGGCTCAACAAAGGCCAAAGTGTATTGGTGAATGAGCAGACATGGGTTGAATTCTCTATAGCAGGGTATAAGGAAAAAATCTTGTCTGACATCCTACCAATGGATTCTTTTCATTTTCTGTTAGGAAGACCTTGGACATTTGACAATGGGGTAGTGTATGATGGAAATGAGAATTCTATCACTTTCAAAAAAGAAGGCAGAACTTTCAAGATTTAGTCTTTGCTAGAAGAGGAGGAGCCACAGTACAAGACTCCTAACATCATGTTGTGTAGTGTAAATGAGATTGTGAGGGATCTCAAGAATGATGAGAATGAAGGGTATGCTATTGTGGTAAGACCTAAGGAGGAAGAGAATACATTCAAGGATCCATTGCCATCATAGATACAAGTATTGCTTGAGAAGTATAAAGACATAGTGAGTGATGGCACTCATGTAGCCTTACCTCCTAGAAGAGTAATAAGTCATCAGATAGACTTTGTTCCTGGTGCATCTTTTCCTAATAAGGCAGCTTATAAGCTAACCCCTGATAAGAATTTGGAGCTGGCAAGGCAAGTACAAGAACTCTTGGATCAAGGCTTGATCAAGAAGAGTATAAGCCCATGTGCAATCCCGGTTGTATTGGCATCCAAGAAGGGAGGAAAATGGAGAATTTACACAGATTCAAGGGGTATAAATAGAATTAAAATAAGGTATAGGTTCCCCATACCTAGGATTGAGGATTTCATGGATTTCCTTGGAGGGGCAATGTACTTTACCAAATTGGATTTGAAAAGTAGTTAACACCAAATCAGGATGAAAGAAGGGGATTAATGGAAAATGACATTCAAGACCACAGATGGGTTATATGAATGGCTTGTGATGTCATTTGGCCTCACAAATGCTCCTAGTACATTAATGAGGCTCATGAATGAAGTTCTCAAAGACTTCACAGGTAAGTTTATAGTTGTATATCTTAATGATATACTGATATTTAGCAAGACAAAAGAGGATCATATCGAGCATGTAGAGGCAGTGTTGTAGAGATTACATGAAGAGAAGTTGGCTATAAATCTTGAAAAATGTGAGTTCTTCAAGCAATAACTAGTATACTTGGGATTTGTAGTGTCCAAAGGGTCTTTGAAGATGGATCAAGACAAAGTTGTAGCTATCCTAAACTAACCACCACCTACCACAGCCACTGAGGTAAGAAGTTTCCATGGCTTATCCCAAATTTATAGGAAATTTATCAGGAAATTTAGTGGTATTTGTGCACCTTTATTAGAAACCATTAAGGGTGGGGTCAAAGCTAAGATTAGGTGGACCTTAGAAGTAGGGAAAGCCTTTGAGATGTTGAAGAAACAAGTAGCCACTCAACCTATCCTAGAATTCCCTAATTTTGAGAAACTATTTACTATTGAGTGTGATGCAAGTGGGATGGCGGTAGGAGGTCTATTGAGTCAAGAAGGTAGGCCAGTAGCGTTCTTTAGTGATAAATTAAATGAAACTAAGAAGAAATACTCTTCTTATTACTTATAACTATATGCTTTAGTTCAGTCCCTTAGAAAGTGGAGGCATTATCTATTGCCCAAAGAATTTGTTGTGTTTACTGACAAACAAGCCCTTAGTTATATCAATACTCAGGAGAAACTAAGCAATAGACATCTGAAATGGATGAAATATTTACAAGCATTCACATTGACAATTAAACATAAGAAAGGGGAATTGAACAAGGTTGCAGGTGCACTCAGAAGGAGATTGTTGACCATCCAACAGGTTTAGTTGAATATCATTGGAATTGATAGTTTCAGAGATCTCTACAAGGAAGATGAAGATTTTGGTGAAACATACAAGGTGTGTGTTGATTTTCAGAATCATTTCCATAGCAATTTTTTTTATTTCACTTTGCGAAATGGATTGTTATTTACGGCTAATCAATTGTGTGTGCCAAGAGGTTCCATGAGAGAGAATATCATATAGGAGAAATACAATGGGTGTTTGAGTCGTCACTTTGGTTTGAACAAAACCATGGAGCTTGTGCAAAGGTTATACCATTGGCCAAAGTTGGTAAGAGAGGTTACTAGATATGTTGAGCAGTGTATCATATGCATGAAAGATAAAGGAGGAATAAGAAATGCAGGTTTGTACCAACCTTTACTAGTCCCTAATAGGCCATGGAAGTGTGTGATCATGGACTTCATAGTAGGTCTACCTAAAACAAAGCAAAGATATGACAACATTTATGTAGTGGTTGACAGATTTAGCAAAATGGGACATTTCATTCCCTGCTAGACTACTCATGATTCTAGCCATGTAGATTATTCATTATTTAAGGAGATTGTGAGAATCCATGGTCTACCCCTAATTATTGTATCAGATAGGGATGTGAAATTTATGAACCATTTCTGGAGAACTTTGTGGACTAGATTGGGTACTAATCTATCTTTTGGGTCAGCCTACCATCCTCAGATAGATGGCCAAACTAAGGTGGTCAAAAGAGTTTTGGGTAACCTATTGAGGTCCCTAACTAAGGAGTATTTTCAAACATGGGATGTGGTTATTCCCCAAGAAGAGTATGCATACAATGATAGCAAGAATAGAACCACAGGGAGAAGCCCATTTGACATAATTTATGAAATACACCCAAGAGGTGTGTGTGAGATTAGGGATCTTGGAGGCATGGAGTACAAGAGTGGTCATGTTGAGGACTTCACTCAAACCATGAAGGAGATCCAAGAATGAGTCAAGAAGACCATACAAGACTGTACACAAAAGTCAAAGTCCAAACTTGATGAAAAGAGGAGAGACATTCAGTTTGAGGTAGGTGACTATGTGATGGTTCATTTGAATAAATCTCAGTTATAGAAAGGTTTCCCTACTAAAATTTAGATGAAGAGGGTGTGACCTTTCAAGATCATAGCCAAATATGGGGTTAATGCATACAAAATAGATCTACCTTCAGATTTGAGAATATCTCCGGTGTTTAATGTACAAGAATTGATCCAATTCAAAGGGAAGATAGATGAGAAGGGTCAAAGCAGTCAAGGGGTCAGTGGTGATGTTGATGCTACTATATTACCTCCCAAGCCACAATTGGAAGCCGAAAAAGTTCTAGATTCAAGACTCAAGAAGACTACAAGGCACAAGGTGTACATGGAACACCTCATCAAGTGGGAAAATAGGCCTGAATGAGAGGCCTCATGGATTGCAGAAGAAGACTTCAAAAATGTGGGCATCTTTGAAGACATTTTTTCCACAGGAGTGACATTGTTATGTGCTTGAATGTGACCTCTAAATCAGGCACAAACCCAGCATATTCCTTACTCAATCATTCAATTCACAAAGATGAACATGAATTGTTCATTTTGCAAATTTTATTGAAGCAACTTGTTGCCTCCTAATTAGTTGGGGATGTCAAATTTACTCTCAGAATGAGAGCCAACAACCTTGACCATTGCTAAAATGGAGGATTTATAAAGCATGAGAGATAAGAAAATTGCCATTAATCTATGAAAGAAAATGCAATTAATCTAGAAAGTAAATGCCATTAATCTAGAATTGAAGTGCATATTGATCTAGAA
>MU226638.1:1808373-1838287 GCA_018584345.1 Thuja plicata | reverse complement strand
AAAATCATGAAAATCAAGACAAATTTAACTATAATTTTGATGCTCTCCAATTCATCCTCTCAAATGAAGAAAAAGATGTCCAATATATAGAAAAACCATGGAAAGAGGGTGAAGAGTTTCTTGAAAATAAACGGTTGCCTCTTCATTTTCATGGATGGAGATTGAGACAAAAAAGCAAGGATTATTTAATTAAAAGAGTGGATTATCGCCACATGAGTGACCTTTCATATAAAATTATGGAATTCTTTTTGAGGATAATCCATTCAAAAAATTAAATAATTATTCAATTCCTTTTGATGTGTATTAGCTAAAGAGGGTGGAATTAATTTAATTTAAAAGCACTTAGGACTTTAGAACTAAATTAATTAATCATAGGGATTTTTAGCTAATAAACCTTGATAATTTAGGAATTAAATATAGTGTCAGATTTATGAAAATTTAGGTTTTCTCCATTTGAGACTAAGTCAATTAAAGTCAATTAGGAGGAGAATTCGCCTAGTATAATAGGACTTCGATGATGAGAAAGCACACCAAAATTGATTGGAATTATAAGGTGCCAATTTTGGGGTGTTACATTTTGCCCCTCTTTGAATTGATGTGTGAGCAGTGCATTGATTCAAAGAATAGTCTGATGCGAAGATGAAGATTTCAGAAGTCTAGGTTAGGTTGCCAAGACACCGATCAGATAGAGAAGCAGAATCATCCGAGAGAAGATCAGAATTAGGGTTAGATTGCCCTAATGTCCACTGATAGCTGCTGAAGATCTAGGATTGTCTCCAGAATCAGGGTTAGATTGCCCTAATATGAAGATTATCCTTTCGAGATCTAGGTTAGGTTTCCTAGATAACGATCTAAAGATCTTTTGAGATCCATCTTCAGAATGAAGTATAACTTTCAGGAATTACAGTTAGATTGCCCCAATACCTAATGACATTTCAAGAATCATCTTCATAATGAAGCTTGATCCTTGAGGATCCGAGTTAGATTTCTTAGATACCTAGAAAGATAGATGGAAAGATGACAATATGTGAGACATCAAGATGCCCCTAGAGATTCAAGATCGTGGAATATCCAATTTTGACCATAAGGTACAAAAAACTGAATATGCCCCAAGTGATGAGATGCCTTTAGCGATGGGGAATTTTTATTCAGATTAGACTGATTTGAGAATAATATGAAAGATTTAATGATGTAATCATCCTGCCCCCTCAGGAGTGAAATCGAAAGATGACACATCATATAGAGGATGAGAGAAAGAAATCGTAGATAGAAATAAGATCAAAGATCTAGAGAAATCCAGAGATAGATCAAGAGAAGACAGAATCAATTTGGAGCGATCAGGGAGTCCTACTAACTAGGTTTGACCATAGTTGACCAATTTTTTCTAGAGTTGACTTTGATGAAAAGATTGCAGAAGCTGAGAAAATCATGACGAGAGATAATTCTGACAAGAAAGCGACATAAAAAAATTGACTGCACAAGCGTCCGATCATGCCAGTCCCAAAATTTTAAAATGTAATTTTGAGCTGCTTAGGAGTGTCAGATTTCAATTTCAATCACGAAAATGGATTTAGAACGGTCCATTTAGCCAAGGGTGCAATTTTCATGAAAAATAGAGCACTTTTAAAAATTAGGTCAAAGGCTATATAAGGCTCGGAGGGGTCATTTTCAAATCATTATTCACCTTTGACTTTAGCAATGGTGAGAACTCCAGCTGACATTGATAGCATTCCCATGCACACACACTAATTTGAGCACTCCTGATGACACAACTGACCACTGGAATATGATGCACGTGTAAGTAATCGCAACATTATGCTGCATTTCAAATTTTTATTGAATTTTATAGCATTTTAGCATGTTTTTAAGCCTTTTAGGGTTTGTCACATCCAAGCTCACGTGAGGGAACAGTTTCCTTGCACTGGCCTAGATCTCCTTTCACGTGAGGAATCAAATTCCTCTCATAGGTTAGGGATTTCTTGTGTGGGTCTCTCCCTTGTGCTCACACGAAATGCACGCTTACGCCATGTGAGATTTCAGAAATCTCACACGGGAAGACATCCTGTCTCACACGAGTCCAAAAGCTCACGTGGGAAAAGAGTTTCCTAGCATGGGAAACTTGCTCAGCTCAAAAAAAAGGTTGTCATTTTTTATGCCGCAGAGACAGCCAGTTATATTGCCTTAAAACTATGTTTAGGATAGGTCCATAGCTGTATTTGTTGTCATTGCTTTTAAAAGCATCATGTTGAGGTATTGATCCAATTTTGTCGCTTGCTTTGCAGGTTGACTTCCCTGATATCACGTTTTGGTCACATCATCCTGTCATGGGTGAGTTACTATAGAGACTATCAGATGCTGATGGTGCCCATATTTATAGGCTCAGATTATCATACCTTCATGATGCACCTGATATTCAGGTAAATCATGGTTTACTGGGTGCACTGGTCGAGCATTTCCATTTAGAGATGAACACATTTCATTTTCTGCAGGGGGAGATGATAGCCATTCCTAAGGACATTTGTAGGATTCTGAGAGTACCTTTTCATGGAGCTCATGTGGAGTATGACACTCAGCCGAGAGCGGGTACATTGGCATTGAGAGCAGTCTTCTAGGACAATCTAGTGATGGGTCGGGCCATCTCATGGGAGGATTTGATTTGCAGCTACAACATAGATCACCCACTGGCGGTTGTGTTGGCACTTTTCTTGAGTTTCTACTTGGTTCCTGATCAAGGTCAGCATGGATTGGAGTGCAGTTAAGGAGGCATGTTGCAGAGGATGCTTGCCGCACCTATAGTGATGTTCAGATGGGGTGATTGTATGCTCACTCATATGTATCATGAGATGCACAAGATGTGTATCAAGGTACATGGACCATGGTGGCAGGAGTCGTCATTCTTCAGATCTGGGCCTGGGAGCACCTTCCTATATGCAGGCCGATATTCCATGACACATGATAGCCTTTGGAGCCGTATATATAGATACACAGGTCCTATGACCCTGCCCATGCTGGGTAAGACAGAGTAGTGGCGGGCTTAGATAGATGACATGGCAGCAGTCATATGGCAGCCTTGGATAGCTACAAAGGTATGGGATGATGCATGGCATGAGTTGTCATATATGTTTTGTTCACGTCCTTTGATCAAGCATACCATTAGCATCATTGAGTGCTTCTTACTCACACGAGAGTTGCACCATTTCAAGAGACCTTAGTATGTCTCACATGAGTTTTGCACTTATGCCTGATTCATTAATGAGATGAAGAAGGGTTGGTAGAGATAGCTGGACAGAGGCCGGAGTATGATAGATGCTTGAGTACCACCAGCTAGGTGGGATTACATGGTCAGAGTGATGAATGCATGTATGACACTTGCATACAGGGACCACATATTAGCACATCCATTCCCTAGGCATACAGATCCTATTGGCCCAATTCCTCACATATAGCAGTAGGCACAACAACTTCCCTTGCAGCAGCAGGCACAATAGTCACCCTTGCAGTAGTAGAAGAGGGTAGTACAACCAAGGACTGAGAAGATTCATATCCCCACTGGGCCTATGGGGTTAGATGCAGGTGTCAGGAGCAGTGGCAGTCAACAGGGAGAGGAAACCATCATGATCGATACTATTTTGATTGATCCACAGGCAGGTGGATAGGTGATGCAGTTACAAGAGACTCTCTAGAGGGTTCGAGAGAGAGCTAGATAGTCGTAGAGGGAGCGAGATGAATTCCATACACAGGTGATCATTCAGGAGACTCAGGAAGCTGAGCAAGACTGAGAGATCCAGTAGTTATGGGAGGCACTTGCAAGATCATAGATAGAGATGAGGTACGAGGCTTCATAGGCATCTAATTACTATGTTTCTTACATGATTGCAATTCCTGAGGCAGCAGATCAAGTTCAGCCATTTTCAGAGTATGTTGGGGCATAGGCCGCTCCACCAAGACCACCTCCTCAGCAGTAGGGTATGCCACCCCCTCCACCTCCACCAGGTGGTTAGATGAGATACCTTGATATACATATTGTACCACCATTTTGACATATTGTGCTCGAGTAGCACCCTTGTACATCGATCGATCGATATATATATATATATATATATATATGAGCTTAATTTTGGCATCATTGTACTTGTTTATATATTGCTTTAGATTTATATGTCTTATGAGATGTTTCTGATATGATTTAGATGTATGGATTAGAAATGTATGTCATGGATGAATATGCAAAATGTTTATACACATGTTTTATTGATGTATGAATGAATGTACTGCAATGATGGGTGTTAGATGGATAAATGCAATGTATGATTTGATTTATGCTTATAATGTATGCACATGTTTATGGATATATAAATGCAAATGAATGTATGGAAATGAACTTTTAGAAATGAATGTAATGCAATGAACGCAATGGTACTAATCATCTCATGTAGGATATCGCAATATACAATAGGTACTAACCAAAAGAATATAAATGAAAATTGAGAGTGAGGACCGGACACTTGTGTAGTCGAGAGGAAGCCAGTATAAAAGAGGAGGACCTTTGAAGGATGAGAAGACAATGAAGAGAGCACCAAAATTGCCGCTATGCAAGCCTAAAATGCAAATGCAAGCCTAAGATAAATGCAACCCTAGGACTTGGTTGTTGGACTCATCGTATAATCATCATCAAGTATTTTTGGAACATCGGAGTCAATACAATCCTTACTGGTGGCACTGTGACCATAAGAATATGAATATGACTTTCATCGGATAAAATATAGGAAATGAACATAAGCACCTGGGCACAAAAGCCAAGATGACCTAAACATTGTTTCTAGTTTGATATAGTAAGAGTACACAAGTAAACAAACAGAGAAATAATAGTCAAGGAGATAGTTCCAACCTCCCCTTAGCATACAAATAAACAAGATCGATGGATGTGAGGCTTTTCCACCTTAATGTAGTAGCTCTTATCACATACACCCTATTTATTTGATTTTGTCTGATCATCGAAACCACACCCACAAGAAATAGACAAAAAAAATATCAATGCAATTCATGAGAACAGACAACATACAAAAAGATTTAATCATAACTTAACATGTTTTAAAGTTTACGAATGTGTCTAGGTTTGGGGTGTTGAAAAACACCATTGTGCTTGTGGGTGTAATGTGTTTGATGTTAATCTCTAAGTTTTGTTGATGATTAGTGACCAACACTTAGTCATTAACTTAGGCAGTTTTAGTTGTCTGTCACATGGCCGAGCTAAAACTATGCAAGGCCGAGCAACATTGCCAAGCAATTTTCAGTTTTCCTAGTTACATTTCCAATCCGAGTTACATTGCCGAGCCAAGTAGGACACAGAGATGTTAAGTTCTGAGCGACAGACAAGTCAAGTGCCAAGCAGAACAACTTTTGTATACATGTCTCAAATGATCTGGCCAACTTGTATAAGCTTTTTGGGCCGACTTATGTATGCATTTAATATTCTTCTACGGAGTTAGTTATTCATTTAATTGTTTTATCCTATGCATGATCTATTGTAAACATTAATTATAATAACATCAAGGTATGGGTATTAGATCTTCATCTTTGATCTAGATCTTGTTATCACACTTGAACAAATATATTAGATTGCTTCTAAACCCTATATCATAAGCGTAAGGAGATAGCAGACAAAGTGTGTAGTGACTCCATTTTGAAGTGAAATGCACAAAGGGTTATTTTGTTAAGAAGCAAAGATCAAGCAGAGTGACAACACAGTGAACAACAGAGTAAAGTTATATCAGATTGTGAGATCATAGAAGGTACTGGAAAGAGGAGATTCATCATCAGCATCAGAGTGCATAATGAAGGATCAATACTTGAGACATTCTAATCATTATATTAGGTGAAAATATCTTAACAGAGTGGTTCTAGCAGACCTTTCTTTATCTCCTAACAAAGTGCTTACTTTATTGTAAATTGAAATCCTTTCACAAGGTAGATTGTAATGATCTTTAGCTCTTAACCAAGCAGACCTTTAACAGGGTAGATTACATTTTGTAATCAACATTTGTAGCTTTAACAAGAACACTTTATTACTATAGTAGTGGAGAATTTTGTGGGTGTCATCCCCACCCCAATTTTACCTATTTGGGTTTCTAGGTTACCAAGTTTTTGTGTTATGTATTATTTATTTCATTGTGTGGATGCTATCTGAGATTACATTAGATTCATATATGTATGAATGTGGATCAGTTTGTTTTAAGTGGTTAAATTTGAAGATCTAATTCACCCCCCCTCTCAGTATCTTGCTTTCCAATTATTGTATTTCCAACAATTGGTATCAGAGCTCAGTTCTCTAAAAAGATCATTATGAACTTGAGAATACAGATCTTGAGATGGAGATCTACAAGATGGGTAAAGTCATTGAGAATTGAAAGATTGATATTCAGCTAGCACTACAATAGCTTGAGACTGCTAGACAAGAATTAAAGAAGTCCTTGACTGCAAAGAAAGATTTGGCTAAACTAATGAATGACACTCATTATCAGGAAGAGGACACCATAAATCTATTTTAGAATGGAGATTCTAATAAGAGGGATGCAGCAATAGTAGTTCTAATGAAAAAGAACAGTGCACTATGTGAAGAAGTCAAAAACTTGAAAAAGGAACAAGAAGCCCAATCAATAAGAATGTGTGAAGTTGTTGAACAGAAAAAGAAAGATGAAGATGACAAGGCTATGGAAGAAGAAGACAAGAGAATGATGACTACCAGACTTGATGAAATAACACAAGATGTACAAACTATGACAGTCAATCAAGTAGACATGGCAAATCAACTACTACTTGTGAATCAGGAGATCAGTAGGAAAGACTTGGAGATTGTAAATCTTAAATCTGAGAACAGTCAATTGAAAGATGAATTGAGATATGAGAAAGAACTTAATAATGGAGTGAATGATCCAAGTGCAGCTATGAGATACTTTGAACAACTGGTGGAAGCATCGAGAAGACCTAAAGATTCTTCTGGAATAGGTCACACTGAACAACATACAACCACTAAAGATGGAGAATCATCTAAGACAAGTGAAAGAAGGTATGCAAAGCCAAGAAAAAAAAAACCTATTTTCCATCACTGTGGGAAACTAGGTCATACAACAAACATTTGCCGAAGCAAGAATGGTAAGTCTAATCCAAAAACTAATTTTAATGGTTACTTCTTTAACTATAATAAGTTTGGACATCAAGCACGTGAATGTAAGACAAAGGCAAGAAAAACACCTAGACTCAATGGTAATTTCTATAACTGTCACAAATATGGTCATAGAGAACAAAATTGTAGATCTAAAGGTAAACAACAGTGGACATCAAAGGTACAAGAGAAATCACCAAGAAAAGGCAATACTTACAATTGGGATTACAATACATGGCATAGTTGTCATTACTGTGGTGATTATGGACATGTTCCAAAAAAATGCATAAGGACACATTTTAGAGGTAAGTCTAAAAGTTGGATGAATGGAAGCCTAGTTTGTCACAGTTGTCTAAAAATTGGTCATACAAGGAAATATTGTAAGACTAGGGTACCTACTCCTCCTGTTGAGAAAATTAGTGCACATATGAACAAGACATGGGTTAAGAAGTCTGAACCATGCAGTAGTGAAGCTATTAAAGCCGAGGTCACCTAGTCCAATGGATTAGGTGATCACATCATCTCCAACTAAGAAAAAGAGGTATGTAAGGAATTGTATCTAAAACTCTTATCTTACATCAGTTCCTAACATGAAATGTACAAAAGTCCATATTTGCATATGTTAAGATACACTAGGACATATTTTTCAAGACAAATGTCGAGATGAGAAATTTGCACTAATAGGTGCCGAGCACCAATCATGGACACTAAGGCCAAGTTCTTTAGTGAGTGCTGAGTTTTGTTGGCCAAGTAAAATTTTGTGAAGGTTGAGTTTAGTAAGCCGAGTGGGATGCAAGTTGTGTTAAAGCCAAGGATAGCTGGCTTGCACTAACTCAATGGGAAGAACATTCATTGCTTACTTACCTTGACCTTTCAAAGTCTATAAAGGATGAATAGTTGACACTTCATTTTTACCTTGCGATTTTTATTGTTTACAAAGCATTGAAGTAATTTGCAGAATTGATCTTAACAAAATTAGCATTGAAGATTTCATCAGTGTGTCATTAGCAATCCTAAGGTGAATAGTGTGAAGAGCTTCTTGCTGAGGTACTCTATTTTTCATCTTTCGAACCGTAATTTCAAGATTATGGCTGCAAGTTCTTCCACACCAGCTAAGAGTATGGAGGGAGAACAACAACAAATTTAGTCAGTACAGAGTGATGAATGTGAACCTCTCAACTTTTGAGCCATTCCTGAAAGTGTGATTCAGAGTGATTTAATAGGAGCCCTCTCATCCATTCCACCCAAGGTACTTATAATCCATGATGTTCGATCATGTTATATGGTTAAGATTGGTGAAGTAGGTGATAGTGAAATAAGGAAATCCTACAACAAATTATGTGTTAATGGAGTTCTGAAGGTAGAATTCAAACATTTAGCTGAAAAAGGGTTAACTGATGCCCTAGATTTTCCACAAGGTTTCAAAGATGAATGGATTAAGGTTATCCTTAGCCAGGTTCATGAAATATGTATGTGGTTGGATAATGGACCAGTCAAGATCACCAAAAGCATGATTCATCAATTGACTGGATATCCTATAGTGAACAAAAAATGAACAATGAGGGATAACAGTAAAGAAGAAATTACAGTGAGCACTAGAGCCATATGGAATAGCAGAGGTATGACTATCTCTACAATTACTGACCTAGAACTTGATTTTGGAGTAAGAGTGATAGCACATAAGTTCTATCAATCGAGCAGGTTGGATAGTGTTCCTTGTACAACCATTGATTAGGCATGGAAAATTGTTAAGAAGAATCACACATATGATCTTGCCAAGCTACATCATACACAATTAGCTGAGAACCTAGCATCAATCAGAAAGGCTAAGAGCTCATCATTTAAGTTTGGTTCCTTACTAGTTTGTATATTTTTCTACATTCAGGATACATTTCCTACATTGGGAAATATTGTTTGGAAAAAGGATAGACCCATTACAGTTCAGATTAGTGAATGTATTGAGAAACTAGGAAGTAATTTAAATAGAATTATGGGGAGCTATTTTGTAGAATTCAAAAAGAGAATGAGATTAAGGACTAGGATTCCTAAGTCACTAGTTGAGAAGCACTATGAAGAAATATGTTTTCTAGTTGATACAGATAACACTTATATCCAGGCTATGACACCTAGGATAACATGCTTAGAACCATTTCCATATGAAATTAACATTGATGAAGCATCAGCTACCATCATTGCACTCCTAGCTAAGGCAATTGATACTACAGTAGAGAGATTTGGAAATTTTTATGAAACCAAAGCTAAAATTTATAGAAGCTTGAATGAGGGAACAATGGAGAGGAAAAGAAAGAAGATTGTGAAAAATCTGAAGAAAATGGTTGGTTTAGGTAGTGATGAAGAACCTGAGGATGCAACTTTAGACCTGACCACTAGACAAGGTGAGGATATTTCTACAGAGGAGGAAGAGAGTGCATCAGAAGAGGTCGCTAAGAAAGCTAAGGGAAAAATACCAACAATTGTCATAATAACCAAGCCGAGCAAAGTTAAACCTAAGGTTACACCTCCTGTAGCTAATCATCTGTGGACTAGAGCATCTATTGTTACTTCTCCGGCAGAAGAACAAACAAAAGTGTATGGTAAGAGGAAAGTTGTAGAAAGTAGTTCTAGAAAGGAAGCTAAGGTTGCTCCTAAGGCTGAGCTGAGTAAGCCAGCAAAGAGACCAAGAAGGAGATTAAATTTGGGGACAGATAGTGATGAGGAAAAGACAGAAATTGATGAACCCAACAACATACCTACAACACAATTCAAGAAACCAGCTAGTATTGATGAGGTATGTGACACTTTGAGGAATTCAACAGTGTTAGCAACTTTTAAGTTCATTAAGTATGAGAAATTAAACAATGTGGATAGGCACAAATCTCAAGAAGCACTCTTGGACATGATGAGTACTTTCAAATTAACTCCTACAGAGATAGGAAATCATGTGCCAAATGAGCTATATGATTTTCTGTCAAGCAAATAGGAATTTGCACTTTCCATAGAGAGACAGATCAGGGAAGGAACTCTAGTCCAGGTAATACCTGAGTTAACCTCAAAAAAAAGAGCCAAATTCATTGAGGATCATAAGAATAGGTTTGTTCCTAAACTCAGAGGCTATGATGTTCTGAAAAATGATATTAAAGGTGTAGTATACCAAAGCACAAGGATCTAGAAGGAAATTTTTGGATTGGCCATTCCAAAAGATAAGAAATCTGGTGAGGGGACATCCAAGAAAAAGACAAAAGAAGTTGAAGTGAAGACTACCCCTGAGCCACAGATGACTCAAGATCAAATTTCCATAGAGCAAGACAAAACCAAAAATGCATTACACTCAACTAATTCTATTGATCTGACTGCAGACAGTCCTATGGATTTTATAGTTGATGGTCCAAGAAATTTGAATGTCGAGGAACAAGATATTCCAAGTGGTAAATACATTGATTCACCTATCAAGGCAACTGATACTGAAGAAGAAAATACCACAACATCTGATGAGATACTTGAAGTTGTCAATGATCCAAAAAGTGAAGAGAACCAACAAAAAAATGAACAAGAGGTAACTTCATAGAATCCACCTATTTTAGAGGTTGTGAAAATAGTTTTAGGTAGTGGAGTAGTGATAACAGATATTGTTGATAAGCCTAAAGAAGAAGAGGCAATGAAAGTGTTGGTTGATCTACCACACTCTGCATCATCCATTCCCACAGGTCCTAAAACTGGGAGTATGCCAAACCCACAGACAATATTGACATAATTAAAGGAGGCAATGGACATTGACACTGTCAAAGGGAAAGGTATTATGCTATCAAGCATAAGTTCTCTAGAGTTGAAGAAAAAGAAAATTTTGAAGAAGAAGTCTCAAATTCTAGATGTAACATTAGATTAAGTCATTGTGATTCCACAATGGGATCCCAGTGAGTTATATTTTGACCAAATAGGGACTCTTCAAGAATTAAGTAAGAGGAAGAAGAGATAGGAAGAGATGAAGATAGAAAAAAAGCAAAAGCAGGTGTTACATGACATCAAAGACATATTTGCAAAGTCTTTTGACTTGGAGGATGAAATGCCTCAAGCTCCAATTATTGTTCAGCTAGTCAACATTGTACAGAAGGTAACTGATGAGGACATAGACAGCAATGAAAATCTTCTACAATGGTCCAAGAGAAGATTTGAGAGCAAAGTTATAGAGAAAATCTCAGAAGAGATTGCAACAAAACAAGTTGAACTTTCTATTCTTGTAGAAAATTTAGAGAAAGTTACAGCCAATGTTTATTCTTTGTACAGAAAATTATGTGATGTTGAATTTTTCACAAAGGATAATCTACAGCTTATTGAGAAGCTATAGTTAGATTTGAGATCAAGTGGCACTACTTTGGGTAAAGATACTACTTATAGTTCTTTACATCTTACTAATTTGATAAATGCACAATAGATAATAGCCAAGCTTATGGCTGAAGATGGTCGAATAAGGGCCAAATTGATAACTATTCAAACAAGCCTGTTGCCTCACTTGGAGGTAATATAGAAGGAACTTTCAATTGCAAAGGAGTTATCACAGAGTAATGCAAATCTATCAACTGCAAAAATTTTAGTGAGTCTAGCTATCGAGCTAGAAATCAAATTGGAAGTTATGAAGATTGCTAAGGAAAGCTTGGATACTACATTTGAATCCACCTTACAGCTTCATAAACAATTTTTGGATAAGTACAACTTAACCCCACCAGCAATCAGTGACAAAACAAGGGGGAAGATGGTAAGGAAATTAGAAAGGATACAATATGATACATCAGTAGAGAACATGTACACTTGTATATAATTTTTGAAGGCATGTAAACTTTTTTGTATGGATTATTTCTGAGTATATTCCTAGGGGGAGTACTTAGTGTACTTAGGCAATATTTTGATGAAATGAATGGAAGTAATGATAAGTTTTTTTTCCACTAATATCAAAGAGGGAGATTGTTAATCTCTAAGTTCTATTGATGATTAGTGACCAACACTTAGTCATTCACTTAGGTAGTTTTAGTTGGCTATCATTGTGGCCGAGCTAAAACTATACAAGGTCGAGCAACATTGCCGAGCAATTTTCAGTTTTCCTAGTTACATTGCCAAGACGAGTTACATTGCCAAGCCAAGTAGGACATAGAGATGTTAAGTGTTGAGTGACAGACAAGTCAAGTGCCGATTAGAGAAGCTTTTGTATACATGTCTAGAATGATTCAAACTTTGAGGATAAGTGATCTGGCCAACTTGTATAAGCTTTTTGGGCCGACTTATGTATGCATTTAATATTCTTCTATGGATTTAGTTATGCATTTAATTATTTTATCCTATGCATGATCTATTGTAAACATTAATTGTAATACCATCAATGTATGGGTATTAGATCTTGATCATTGATCTAGATCTTGTTATCAGACTTGAACGGATATATTAGATTGCTTCTAAACCCTATTTTGTAAGCGTAAGGAGAGAGCAGATGAAGTGTGTAGTGACTGCATTTTGAAGTGAAATGCACAGAGGGTTATTTTGTTACGAAGTAGAGATCAAGCAGAGTGACAACATAGTGAACAACAGAGTAAATTTATATCAGATTGTGAGATCATAGAAGGTACTGGAAAGAGGAGATCCATCATCAGCATTAGAGTGCATAATAAAGGATCAATAATTGAGACATTCTAATCATTGTATCAGGTGAAAATCTCTTAACAAAGTGGTTCTAATCAACCTTTCTTTATCTCCTAATAGAGTGCTTACTTTATTGTAAGTTGAAATCCTTTCACAGGGTAGATTGTAATGATCTTTAGCTCTTAACTAGGTAGGCCTTTAACAGGGTAGATTACATTTTGTAATCAACATTTGTAGATTTAATTGGCACACTTTATTACTGTAGTAGTGGATAATTTTGTGGGTGTCATCCCAACCCCAGTTTTACCTATTTGGGTTTATGGGTTACCAAGTTATTGTGTTATGTTTCATTTATTTCATTGTGTGGATGCTATCTTAGATTACATTAGATTCATATATATGAATATGGATCAATTTGTTTTAAGTTTTTAAATTTGAAGATCTAATTCACCCCCCCTCTCAGTATCTTTCTTTCCCATTATTGTATTTCCAACATTTGATTTCTATTGAGAGACGTTTATTTTGCGATATTCGATGTGTGTTAAAAAACACAGATGTGTCCAAAGAGAGTGTTGAAAAACACTATTTGATCGGGTGTTGAGAAACACCAGTTTGCACTAGTATAGAGTTGTCCTTTGACAAGATTACTGACTCGAGTGAAAACTGAAGATACGATAGAAGTGGGGAACCATGCCCCCAAGTAATGAATGGATTGAAGTCGAATATGCAGATAGAAATTTGATGTGATAAATCTCAATAATATAGCGATAGTCGTCAGACATAGTGAGAACCACTAGTGACTGATGCAAGAGATTCTCAAGCATAAATATCGATGACGAGATCTAGGCATCAACAGGAAGACTCAGTGAGAACCACTAGTGACTGATGCGAGGAGGAGAAAGACTCCAAAAGATAGGACAATGCCCCCTAGACCAAGAACATGCCCCCAAGTGTGACCAGTTTCAATCCATGTAAAGTTGAGCAAAATCTTGAAGATGACTGAGAGGAAATGCATGAGCACACACTAAAGCAAACTAAAGCAGGAAAGAAAAATAAAGAAGGAAAGAAAAATAGCAACTGCAAGAAAGCCAAGAGATGTTGCGATAGATGGAGCCTTGCAGAACAAGAGGTGCTTGTTTACCAGGTTTTCACCATCTTGACAGAAATTTTATTTTTTCTGCCATGATGCCTGTTTTCCAGGTTTTCATGAATGGCACATTTTTCTCTTTTTCTCTTTTTTTTTTGTATTTTCATTTTTTCAATTTTTTTTGTATTTTTTATTTTGTATTTTTTATTTTTTTATTTTTATTTTTTTTATTTTTTTGGTATTATCAAGGTGCCTATTTACCAGGTTTTCACCAGGATTATAGATACATCAAAGTGCCTGTTTGCCAGGTTTTCACTAAGATGATAATTTCTCAGGACATTTTACAATTTTTAGGATTTTCACAGAATAAAATATGTACATGAGCATTCAGAAGACATGTCAACTGTAGAACTTCTTCAGGTGAAGAGCATTGATAGGCTCTTTGAGTTGGTCACCCTCTGTAGTAGAAAG
The DNA here is from genome assembly GCA_018584345.1 of Thuja plicata. Classification (NCBI taxonomy): domain Eukaryota; kingdom Viridiplantae; phylum Streptophyta; class Pinopsida; order Cupressales; family Cupressaceae; genus Thuja; species Thuja plicata. The sequence continues at coordinate 1,823,942 of MU226638.1, read as the reverse complement.
CTGGTAAGCGCCAGACCCAAATACTGTAGTAATAATATACGAACCAAGCCAGTTTGGCTCAAATTTTCCATTCTGAATCCTCTGATGTTGATTCTTAGGGTTCTCTCTAAGAATGAGATCACCCATTTGAAAGTCTCTTGTCTAACCTTCTTGTTATAGCTTTTAGATATCCTCTTTTGATATGCTCAAAGATGATCGAATGCCACCTTCCAACATTCATCGAGTAGTTCAAGCTCTTGTAGCCGAGATATTTTGAAATCAACATCAGTAATGAGGCCCTTTAGAGAGACTCACAAGGTAGGAATGTCAACCTCAATAGGCAGCACTACATCTGCACCATAGACTAGAGCAAAGGGTGTAGCCCCTGTTGGCATTTGTATACTGGTGAGATAAGCCCATAAAGCTAGATTGATCTGGAGATGCAAGTATCATCCAAATTTGTGTATTGTACGATGTAGGATCTTGAGAATTGTCTTGTTTGAAGCTTCCACCTAGCCATTACCCTGGGGATAATAAATAGAAGACCAGTGTTGAGTAATCTTGAACTTAGTGCACAAATTTGTCAGATCTTTGTTCTTGAATTGTCCCCCATTGTCAGTGATTATAGATGAGGGTACACCATATCTACAGATGATGTAGTTTATTATAAACATGGCTATAGACTTGTCATCAACTACACTGAGAGGTACTGCCTCAACCCATTTGGTAAAATAGTCTATAGTAGTAATGATGTATTTATGTCCTCTCAAAGAAGATGGATATACTTGACCCACTAAGTCAAAGTCCCACTATTGAAATGGCTAGAAAGTAATGAAGGGAATAAGCTCCTTGGCTGGAGCATGAATCACATTACCATGTAGTTGACATTGTTTGCAAGACTTAGAAAATTGTATAGCTTCCTTCTCCATATATGGCCAATAGTAACCAACTCTAATAAGTTTACGAGTCAATGTTAGACCATTTGAGTGAGACCCACAGATGCCTTCATGTACCTCTTCTAATGCATGTTTGGACTCATCAAGTTCTAAACAGCTAAGGAGGGTACTCTCTAGACCTCATCTATACAAGTCGTTCGCTATGATGACAAACCGTGAAGCACTGCAGATTAAATGACGTTTCTCATTTCGAGTATATGTGTCAGGAATAATTTGGTCATGAAGATAAGAGTAGATATGGTGGTAGCGGGATGAGTCATTTCCAATGACTGAACAGATCATCCTGGAGTTAGGGGAATCAAAGGCAGGGTAGCATAATGTCTCCACTAGGAATTCTTGTCTGAAATCATTTTCTAGCATTTGTAACATAGAAGCCAGAGTAGCCATGGCATCAGCTACTTTATTATCCACCCTTGGAATTTTCTAGAAAGTGACATGTGTAAAGTATTTATTAAGGTCATCAACCATCTTTTTATAGGGTACCAACTTTCCATCTTTTGTTTGATAGATGTCATTCACTTGATTGATAACTAGTTGTGAATCTCCAAAGACTTTTAGCTCATCAACACGCCATTCAATAGCAATCTTTAGTCCATTGATCAAAGCTTCATACTCAGCAGTGTTATTTGTGCAAGGAAACATCATTTTGTATGCCTTTGGTAAGGAATAACACTGAGGTGTAATAAACAAAATTCCAGCTTCTGACCCCTACTCGGTGAACAATCCATTAAAGAACATGGTCCATGTCTGATGCATGAGAAGCATGATGGACTCATCTGGAAATTCAATCCTTAATGGTTGATGATCTATAATAGGTGCCTTAGCCAACTGATCTGCAATCACTTTTCCTTTAATAGCTTTCCTCTCAACATATTCAATATCAAATTCACTAAGGAGCATGACCCATTTAGCTAGTCTACCCGTGAGGGTAGCTTTACTGAGTAAGTATATTAAGGGATCAATTTTTGTGATTAGCCTTGTAGTGTGAGCTAGCATGTATTGTCGTAACTTCTGGGAAGCAAACACCACTGCTAAGAAAGCTTTCTCAATTACATAATAATTCATTTCATAAGAGACCAATGTTTTGCTGATGTAATAAATGGCTCTTTCTTTATTATTTTGATCTTCTTGGCCCAATAGAGCACCCAGAGATGTTTTTGTAGCTGAAATGTATAAGATCAATGATTTCCCTTGAATAGGAGGCATTAACATAGGCGGATTGGCTAGATATTGTTTGATCTGTTGAAAGCCTTGTTCACATTACTTGTTCCATTCATAAGTCATACCTTTATGTAGAGTTTCAGTAAATGGTTGTCACTTGTCAGCTAGTTGCGAGATGAAATGCCTGATAGATTGGAGCTGACCTTGAAGACCTCTAATTTGTTTGATATTGCAAGGAAAAGGCATTTTCATGATAGCTTGCACCTTTGTAGGATCCACCTCAATTCCCTTCATGGAGATGATATAACTAAGTAATTTTCCTGAATTAACCCCAAATGCACATTTCTTAGGGTTAAGATGCAGCCTAAATTTTTCCATACGATCTAGTATAGGGCCTAGATCAGTGAGGTCTATCTTCCTATCCATACTTTTAGTGAGCGTGTCATCCACGTAGTCCTCCATTTTCTTATGCATCATGTCATGAAATATGGTGGTGACAACTCTTTGATAAGTAGCTCCAGCATTTTTTAGACCAAAAGGCATAACATTCCAGCATAATGTACCCCATGCACAAGTAAAAGCAGTTTTCTCTTGGTCCTCTAGCACAATTTTGATTTGATTATAGCCAGAAAAACCGTCCATTAGTGAATACATCTCATATCCTGCTATCATATCCACAATCATGTCAATGTTGGGAAGTGGAAAATCATCTGTTGGACATTCCGAATTTAATTCTCTAAAGTCTGTGCAGACTCTGATAGATTTGGGATGTTTAGTCACTGGGACTATATTAGAGATCCACTCTACATAATCAATTGTTCGGATGAACCTAGCTTTTAGAAGTTTTTCCAATTCTGCATTGACTAGTAGAGCCACATGTGGTTGCATCTTTCTAAGTTTTTGTTTGACTAGTTTCACACCTGGAGCTATTGACAAGTGATGCATGATGAGATCAGGATCCACATCCGGCATGTCAGAATATGTCCATGCAAAATTTATCTTTTTCTCCTTGAAGAAGTCTGTGAATTCGTTAAGTTCCTCTATAGATAATGATTTGGCCACATGAATGATGTGTGGATGTTCTTCTATTCCTAGATTTACTAGCTGAGTTGGCTTAATTAAGACTGATGAATGTTCCTGGAAGTGACTCGGAAGAACATCAAGAACCTCATCCTCAGGTGCCTTAGATAGGTTTTCACCTTTGGATATGTCTTTTCTTTTTACTTTTTTTTAGCTCTGACACTGCCACAATGTGGTTTTCACCATCAGAGCACCTATTTTTTCTTCTTTTAATTTTATGACTAAGATACTTGATATCAGCCTCGGTCATGCTGACACTTTCTTCACTAGTGGAGGATGTTACGGGTTCAACAACATAAAGGTAGTAGGCTAGAGTGTAGTCATTCTAGAATGTAAGGACTTCATTGGATGAAGAAGGGGAATTCTAGTATATTAACTTAGGATGTTGGAGTGAAAGAGATGTGATGGGCTCCAGTGCATTCACGATATAGTCATCAAAAGCATTGACTATCAAGCTGAGAGCTAAATTGATCTCATCCAAAGGTGTCTTCGAATCCTTTTGACCCCTAATGACCGAAGTAGAAGACATGTTAACATTTATGGACTTGAACTCATTAGACCTTTCACTAGACCCCTCACTTACGTTGAGAATCTTTTCATAAGATCCTTTTGAGAAACTGTCAAACTCATATTCATGAGAATCTGTGTCTGAACTCTGACTTGGGTGTTTGCACCATGAAGGTTTAGGAGTTCTTACAACACCAGCCTATTCTTGTGCCAACTGTTCTTGAAACTCTAGTGGTATGAATCTTTCACCTTGGAAGTTAGGATCTTGTAACACTTTCCATTGTTCATAGGTTAGTGCATCAAATGGAGTGGTTTTATCAAAATCACTGTCAGTCTCGACTGTACTGGTGTGTGGTACAAAATTATCTAGCTCAGCAAAGAATGTTGGTAGATCTGGAGGAATGGGATAAGGAAATAAATCCTCATCAGAGCTATCTTCTATGGTGTCAGTTGCAGCTGTGCCTTCAGGTTCTGGTGAAGGCTCTAATTTTGGCACAAATTTGTTGATCCCTAGATGGAACAGGATCTTTTTGAAACCTAAACTAGTGGTGTCTTTTGTCTTTTGACCCATAGCTTTAATAGGTTCCACTAACCCATTACCATTCACCCCTATTGGGCCACTCCCTTTTTACCCAAAATGTTTCATAATCTTAAGACCTTCATTGTTAGGATTTAGTTCATGAGCCAGGGAAGTCTGTTCAGATATGCTCTTTCCTTTGCAAATCGAAGCTTTAATAGCTCTTTCCTCATCTTCATCTTATAATTGTGTAGAAGCTCATACAAAGGCACCATCATAAACTATCTTAGGAGGAGCAGAAGATCTTTTTTTCTTAGAAGGTCTCCCATAAGAATGAGGAGACGTAGGTAGAGCTGCTAACGATAGCATAGGTTCTATTTGATATCCTCCCATGCCTATGTAATTTTTTAGGGTTTGTTCCATATCTTTGAGCTTGGCATCATATAATTATGTGTATTCTCTATTAGTTGGAACAAGACTATCAGCTGACTGAGTAAGCGCATTACAAGAAGAGCCCATACTAGCAGGAATTGTCACCTCTGCACCTTGGAAAGAAAACTTAATACACTGATTGTATGTAGAGGGAACTTCTTGCATCTCATGTATCCACAGTCTTCCCAGCAAGATATTATATGCAAGAGGAAGGTCTAGCACCTGATATGTGATGTCTCTTTCAATTGGTCCAACCCGAATGGGTAGCACAAATAGACCTTTAGATTTTCTCTCTTCTTCATCATAGGACTTGATGGTAATTCTTTTTGCGGGAATCTATGTGATCCTCGCCATAACCTAGCTAAGCAAGAAAGTGAGCGGAGAAAATATTGAGACCAAAACCATTATCAATGAGGACACGGCAGAGTAGTTGTTTTCCTATCACGACTTCTATATGCAGAGGAGCTTTATGCGGGTGACTAATTGAGTGATCATCTTCTTTTGAGAAGGACAAATAATGCGGTGAAGTTGAGTGACCCACCATGGATTTAAACTGATCCAGATTGATGTCTCTGGGGACATTAGTGTTAATCTCTAAGATCTATTGATGATTAGTGACCAACACTTAGTCATTCACCTAGGCAGTTTTAGTTGGCTATCACTGTGGCTGAGCTAAAACTATGCAAGGCCGAGCAACATTGCTGAGCAATTTTCAAATTTGCCTAGTTACATTGCCGAGCTGAGTTACATTTCTGAGCCAAGAAGGATACAGGGATGTTAAGTGTCGAGTGACAGACAGTAAAGTGCCGAGCAGAACAGTTTTTGTATACATGTCTGGAATGATACAAATTTCAAGGATAAGTGATCTGGCCGACTTATATAAGCTTTTTGGGCCGAGTAATATATGCATTTAATATTCTTATACAGAGTTAATTATGCATTTAATTGTTTTATCCTATGCATGACTCATTATAAGCATTAATTGTTTTACCATCAAGGTATGGATATCAGATCTTGATCATTGATCTAGATCTCGCTATCAAATTTGAACAAGTATATTAGATTTCTTCTAAACCTTATTTTGTAAGTGTGTATGGTGTGTGGCGACTGCATTTTCAGAAGTTGAATGCACAGAGGGTTATTTTGTTAAGAAGCAGAGATCAAGTAGAGGAAGAACACAGTGAACAAATGAGTAAAGTTATATCAGATTATGAGATCATAGAAGGTACTAAAAAGAGGAGATCCATCATCAGCATCAGAGTGCATAACGAAGGATCAATACTTGAGACATTCTAATCATTGTATTAGGTGAAAATCTCTTAACAGAGTGGTTCTAGTAGACCTTTCTTAAATATCTTAACAAAGTGCATACTTCATTGTAAGTTTCAAATCCTTTCACAGGGTAGATTGTAATGATCTTAAGCTCTTAACAGGGTAGATTACATTTTTTAATCAACATTTGTAACCTTAATAGGTACACTTTATTAATACAGTAGTGGAGAATTCTATGGGTGTCATCCCCATCCCAGTTTTACCTATTTGGGTTTCTGGGTTACCAAGTTATTGTGTTATGTGTTACTTATTTCATTGTGTGGATGCTATCTGCGATTACATTAGATTCATATATGTATGAATGTGGATCAAGTTTATTTTAAGTGTTTAATTTTGAATATATGATTCACCCCCCTCTCTTAGTATCTTGCTTTCCCATTATTGTATTTCCAACAATTAACTTCTGTGAGAGATTTATCTAGAATCTGCCTATGAGCAGGCGAGATCTTCAATAGCTCAAAGATAGTTATTTGAGCATTGGTTCTTTGAAGCTGATCAAGGATGCTATAACCAGTAGTAGGAGGCATAGGGACCACTTTTGTGGTCTTGTTGGCAGAACCAACAACATTTTTGTCCGTAATTTGTTTCGGCGTGGATGTAGCAACAGGAGGGTCAAGACCCTTAATAGTGATCTTAGCACAAGATCTATTAACAATGTTCGCACAATCTTGAGATGTTTCAGATTTAGATAATCAAGACCCAGGGCCTCTCAAGATGAATGGGGTCTTAGGCTTGGAAGCATCCTTGTTCCCCTTGCTATTAAACATATTACAATATTCCCCTTCCATAGGTTCAACCATGTTGTTGACATTATCATAAGTGGCATGTGCGTAATTAACCTTGGAATTATTGTTCTTAGTGTTAGAGGATTTTCCTTTTTCATGATGAGTAAAGGGATCTTTAAATGCCTGATGATTCAAATTCTTGTTATGATTTTCCACAACGATCACCTGGTTATCGATCAGATCTTGGACTTTATTACGCAATTGAAGACAAGTAGCGGTCTTATGACCTTTGTTTTGGTGATAGTCACAGTAAGCATTGTCATTCCACCGATGAGGTTGTGGTTATAGATCATATGGACATTTTTCCAAAGGAGAAAGAGTCTAATTTTGTACCAAAGTTTTGAAAACCACATCAAGCGGTTCTCCCAAAGAAGTAAATTCACGCTTGGGTTGTGGGGCCCAAGGTTTGTTGCTAGAAAATCTAGAAGGCTATTGAGTGTTCGTTGTAGCCTTTTCAATAGCTTTGGTCACTTGTATACCAGAGGTGAGATTGAAGACCGGTTTTGAAGGAGTTGGAGTCACATTATCGACCACCCCATCATTCACAACATCCCTATTTTTGTTGGTAAACTTCCCTTTATCTTTGTCGGAAGCGGAGGGACCTTGTTTGTTGTCTTTATACAAAGTCAATTCACCTTTTTTAACCATAAATGCTTCTATCCTCACAGATTTCTTTATCATGTTTTCAAAATTAAGGGGACCTTGAAGTTGTACTTGATACCCAAAATCAGGGGTGAGATTATCCAAGAAGATATCAAGTTTCTCAGATTTGGGTATTTTGTGAGGGTACTTAGTGCAAAGTTGTCTCCTTCTTTGGAGAAATGTTAAGAATGGATCCCCTTGCATTTTCTTGAGATTGCAAATCTCCCTTATGTTGACAAGATGTTGTATATTGTGAGAATAGTGTTGTATAAAGAGATTGGAAATCTCATCAAAAGTCTTGATGCCATTGGGTAGTCAAGAGAACCAATCCATGGCAGGTCCACCCAAACTTTGAGGAAAGAGATGCATCAAATAGGTTTGATCATGTATAAACTCCATTGATAGGGTGCCAAATTCTCTTAAATGATCCTGAGGATCAGTGGTACCTAGATACTTATCATATTTAGGGAGTTCTACACCTTTGGGAAAAGGTGGAATAGTAATACTTCTATCAAAAGGAAAAGGACATATGATTTCCATTGTGAACTATTGTGTGGGTTTGTCCTTATCCTTCATAAGTTGGCTGATTTGACTTTGCATGTCTTGAATTACTTTATGCAATTTGGAGGTCTCACTTTCTTCTTCTTTAGCCACAAGCATTTCCACTTGGAAGTTTGTGGGTAACTTAACCCCTTGTTTTGCAAAATCTAGAAAGTATTTTTCTTTGTCTTCCACAAGGAGTATTTCCATCATTTTGATGAGAGATTTATTAGATTTTGTAGCATCTATTTCATTTTGAGTTATTGGCTCATCATCATTACCAAGAATTTCATAAATGCTCTGAGTCTAATCTTGACCCTGGTGATGTTGCTCTTCTTGCTAACCTTTCTCATTTTGGGATTGATCATTGACTCCGCTATATTGATAATCAAAAGGAGTTGCCATGTTGTTAACATGAGATTGTGTCATGTGCACCTCTTCAGTATTGAGTGTGAGTATCGAGTTGAGAACTCATATTCAATGTATCTCTTGGCGGATCAAAGGGGTTGACAAGATCAAAAGGATTGATATGTTCAAAAGGGTCACTAAGGACGCAGGGGTCATCAATAAGATCAACCCAAATAGGTGACTTTCTATAGCCTTGTTGATCTGAAAGAAATTGATTATGCTGATCTTGAAATAAAGGATTAGAACACACCTGGAACACTGGTTTCTGATTCAGACTCAGATCTATACTAAACGGGGAAGAGGAACATGAGGATCCCTCTTGAATATTAAGTTGAACAATGGGTTTAGAATGACCTTTTCCTCGATCACGAGGTTTACTTCTACCTACTCTGGAACTGCGAATGGGAAAAATATTGCCGCTTCTAGTCATAACAGGCATAGACAAAGATGAAATAAGAGAAAACTTAGGATCTGACTCATAAATTTGTCTCTACAGATATTGGAAAAAAAAAGAGGTAATAGGCTAGCACAGCCAAGGTGTGAGATGCACCCGGCATGAATCATCAAGAGTGTGGCTAGAATAGCTGAAATGTGACTATCGTGTTGCAAGGTACAAAAACATAGAAAAGATAGGATGGAGACAAAGAGAAAATACAAGTTTGAGTAAGATTCAGTTAGTTCACAACTTGAAACAACTAGTTTCAGATTGCAAACAATAAGGAAACAAGAAATCAGACCCCAGACAAAAGTTAGATCAGGCAGAAAAATCACTAGTTAACGGGAAAAAGCTCACTATTTTGAATGCCAGGCTATAGATTTGCATGAGAAAGAGCTATGCCACACAAGAAAGTGCTCAAATTTGCGTGATAAAATTCCAAATCACACAAGAAAGTGCTGGGTTTTTGAAAGCTCACGCAAGAAAACTCCAGATTTTGATAAACGGACTTAGTTTTTGAGATAAAAACCAGATTTTGAGACACAATCAGGACTATTCTCTAATAGAATTTTTAGTTTTAGGGTAGTTTTATGATGATACAAATCAGCAATCTCAGTTTCAAGGTGACAAGTACTTGTTAACAATCACAAAGTTTCAATCAAGCAGTAGTCGTAAATAGTTCTACCAAGGACAAAGCAACTTGGCAGAATCATGGGAGTCTTTGTTTGATCATGATTGGATAGTTTAAGACTCAAAAACAAACACTTAGTTATCCCTACAAAAAAATTGGTGAAGACAAAATCTGTGCCCCGTTGTCTTATGCGTATGTGTGCACCTCACACAACAGTGTCACCCTCGAAAGAGTGCCCATGTTTTTGGTGTTTCCAAGGACTAAGTATATATGTTCAAAGGTTACCCTTAAATCAAGAGCTAGCATCATATACCACTTCATGCATCTAGGTGCATACCTATGTCGAGAATCTAGGGGAGAGATTCTTCCCTCTCCCTGTGCACAGATTATGTCTTCTTTTGGAGGTGAACCAGGTAGGCATCTAACTAAGAGAGTGTTTAGTGGGATTCTATTCACAATAACCTATGGTGCCTCTAATATAGAGCTGGGGCCTCACAACCACACCAACACTTGAAAGTCATACACCCTCGCAAGCAAGGCTGGGAGCGGCATTGCTCAGTATGACAAACAAGGCTTTCTCAAGATGATAGTCAAAATCATGAGAAAGAAGTTACCATGGCTTTGGAGTCTTTAAATTCAACAAAATAGACTTTATTATAGTGAGGTGGAATCACCGGCGATAGGTGTGTACTCACTTGGGTCATTCCCGGAGGTTCAACTTTTGGTAGGCCCTCTAAAGGTGACACAACTTGGTTTGGATTCAAGGGTTTGATTTTTTGATTCTCTCAAAGAGAGAAGAGCATAATTCTCTACCTCTTCACCTTACCCAAACATATCAAGCATATTCATCACTGAGATAGTTTCACTCCACCAAATCCACAAGCCTTTGGGTTTCTGATTCTCTCAAAAAGAGAATAGCATAATCCCCTAACAAGTAGAAGTGCTAAAGATTTGCTATCTTGCTTTGCTTCCCAAAGCATCTATCATGCTAGCAATATCTGGGTCTCGGTTTCATCCATGGGCATCACTTCCATGTAATGAAGAGCCTATTCCCCTACTTTTCTATCGGGATCCTTATGAAATTTTAACAAAGCCCTATTTAAACTATGTGAATGAAAAAAAGTAAACAAAAACAACATTTTTAATATGCCTTTGACGATTGTCCTACAAGCAAACTATTAGAAATTTTTTATGGTCTTTGATAAGCAACCTACAAACCACTGTTATGCTGTAGCAGAAATCAAAAATAGGAAATCAACAGTGGAGAGCAAATGTCAGAAAAAGATAACAACAAATTGAAAATTCTGGAAATTAAATGACTGTCTGCAAAATTTTGTGTGAGCAAGTATTTCACTGTGTGTGAGAAAGTGTATGACCTACGTGAGATTTTTGTTTCTTCATGCGAGAAAGTGCTACAAAGAGAAAAAATTTGCATGGTTTGATCTGAAATGTCATGCGAGATGCCATACTAGTGTTGTACGAACGTACAAGAGAGTTCAAATCACTGTCAAAAAAAGTTCAAGAATGAGGCCAGAAATCATTTTTTCTGCCCCATGGTGGGCACCAAAATGTTATGTGCTTGAATGTGACCTCTAAATCAGGCACAAACCCAGCATAGTCCTTACTCAATCATTCAATTCACAAAGATGAACATGAATTGTTCATTTTGCAAATTTGATTGAAGCAACTTGTTGCCTCCTAATTAGTTGGGGATGTTGAATTTACTCTCAGAATGAGAGCCAACAACCTTGACCATTGCTAAAATGGAGGATTTATAAATCATGAGAGATAAGCAAATTGCCATTAATCTATGAAAGAAAATGAAATTAATCTAGAAAGTGAATGCCATTAATCTAGAATTGAAGTGCATACTAATCTAGAAAGCTTGAAAAAATGATGGAATTAAGCTACTAAATATGTAAGAAAACTACATTAAGATGCAACATATTATTACCAATCCAAATGAAACTAAAAACTAATTATGCAATAAAGCTTAAAATCATGAAAATCAAGACAAATTTAACTATAATTTTGATGCTCTCCAATTCATCCTCTCAAATGAAGAAAAAGATGTCCAATATATAGAAAAACCATGGAAAGAGGGTGAAGAGTTTCTTGAAAAGAAATGGTTGCCTCTTCATTTTCATGGATGGAGATTGAGACAAAAAAGAAAGGATTATTTAATTAAAAGAGTGGATTATTTCCACATGAGTGACCTTTCATATAGAATTATGGAATTCTTTTTGAGGATAATCAATTCAAACAATTAAATAATTATTCAATTCCTTTTGATGTGTATTACCTAAAGAGGGTGGAATTAATTTAATTTAAAAGCACTTAGGACTTTAGAATTAAATTAATTAATCATAGGGATTTTTAGCTAATAAACCTTGATAATTTAGGAATTAAATATATTGTCAGATTTATGCAAATTCAGGTTTTCTGCATTTGAGACTAAGTCAATGAGGAGGAGAATTTGCCTAGCACAATAGGACTTCGATGATGAGAATGTGAACCAAAATTGATTGGAATTATAAGGTGCCAATTTTGGGGTGCTAGAGACATAGCATTCCTTTGTGGAGGAGTATGGTGTAGGAGCACCTAGGTAGCGCTACAATGTGACCTAGGGATTCTAAGTGTTTTTGGCTTGCAGTGGTCCTAGCCACACCACTAGTGAAATAATAGGACTAGGTGGGTCCTAGGATTTTTGGAGTTAGATGAGGAGGTATATTTAGGTCTTTAGTGATGTTATTTCTTGTAATGTCCAAAGTTGCTCTTTTGTTCCAAATTGCCAATGTTGGGGCAATAGTGAAAATGATCCATCCAGGGGTCAAATTGGACAAGTAAGGGCCTACAAGACCTATTTTATGTTTAATTATCCTAACTATGCAATTGGTTAAGTTCTTTAGGTTTTTTTTCATGTTTTATGCAAGAAGCACAATTGTTGCAAAAGTTGTCAATGTTGTCATTGACAACATTTCTTGCAATAATGTCTCTTAGGGAATTGGAGGGTTATAACTATCTAAAAATATTGGGTTAGGTCCATGGAGACCTATTTAAGACCTCCCTTGACCTTGTGAAAAGGTTGGTTTATTTTGAAAAGTTATTGTACGGACTATATTATCAATGAAACAGTTTCAGTTCTTGTTTTTCTAAGCATTTTGTATTTTCATGCATTAGGTTTTGTAACATAACTATCGAATATGTTAGGGTAGTATGTTTTGAGATTCTGTGTGGTGAAATATTTATATTTGGTATTAATTTAGTTATTTTTGTAAATTCTTTTTGTATTAAACCAGTCGTTGGTCTGAACCAAGCCACTTCGAGAAATTGGGTCATAAGTCCTCTTCCCACTATGGAGGTTGCATGGGCCATTGGGATTAGGGAGATGAATCCATTTACATATTGTACAGTGAAGGAGGGGTCTTGTGAAGCAAGGAAGCTATTTTTAATGTGATTCCCTAGGTGAGCTAGAGTTGCATGGCTAGGGACCATAGGAAGTTGCAGAGCTAATTGGAGGGATTGAAAGAATTACTTGCTTCAATCAAATATTGTGGAGAGGTAGTGTGGTTTGTGGAGAAGCCCCAACTTAGAGGATAATATTGGGTGAGGTGTTTTGAATGGAAATAAACAAAGTCTTTGTGCAGACAATCTTGATGCTTGAAAACCCTGACTTTTAGGCATGATTATAGGAGCCAATGTACGAACAGATTTTGGAAGTAAGAGATAGAAAATATTTAGGGTCTTGATAAAGGGTATCAAAATCCAATTCTATTTTTCCATCTTGTTAATTAATTTTGCAAGATAATTGGGAAAAAATGCCTAATTAGGCCTAATGCTTGTAGCCCTATTTTGGGAGTATTTGACTTGGTTCTTGGCACTCATTTAGGGTTCCATTCTAAAGGGAGTTTTTGGAAATTGGATTGGATCCAATTAACCATCTAGTAGACTATCTCTCCATATTGAAGAGTTCTTGATCAGTTTGGATCAATTTGTGAAGAAGGACAAGAAGAGCACTATGGCTAGGTGTTGAGTAGTTTTGATTTCCTTATTGGTGTACGCAAGCTAAATTGGAGTGGGATCTTGTGGAAAGGTTCCTTGTAGAATAGGGTTAGTGAAGAACCCTAATTAGGCTAGAGAAGAGATCTATTAAAGACCCTAGTGGAGGATAGGGTAGGAGAGCAAGGCTTGTTGTTACATCACTTAGCCAAAGGAATACCCTGAGTGAAGAACAACGAGACCACCAAAGGTTTTTGTTGATTTAAAGAAATCCCACTATGAAAGCCATCCCCATCCCAACAAAGCCAAGTTTTGATAGCTTCCTAGGCCTTCCATATGATCTTAATCACAAAAGTGCCTTGAATCTGCATATGTTCTGACATAATGAGAAGAGTCTGAAGACCAATCCTTTTTCAGGAAGGCCTGTGAATAGGATAGCCAGAAGAAATGCAATTTCGGAAAATAATTTTCTAGGCTTCATCACCTTTGAGAGCATAGATAATCCATTTAGCACATAGAGTAAGCCCTTGTTTCTAAGTGGAGAGCATGCCGAGGCCACCAGACTCTCTCGGGAGACAACAAAAATCTCAAGCAATTCTGTGGAACCCATGGCCCTTGGCTCCCAAAGCCTAGAGGAAACCTCTGAGAAGTAATTCTAGCTTGAGGTAAGATGCTTTAGAAGCAGCCCAACATGAAGAATCATAAACTTGGGTAGCAGCCAAAACCTTAGAACAAATCTGAAATTTCCCCGCAAGAGAGAGAGGTTTAGAAATCCAATACTGTAACTTCTTCTCAATTTTAGCAACCATAGAATTCCATAAATCCATAGATGAGCCTTGAAAAGAAAAGGAAATTCCCAGAAAGTGGAAAAATTCCCCATGCTAAACCCACTTCCAATCAAAATTAGCCAGCCAAGGAGGTGATGGAAGAAAAGAATGTCTATAGTAGAGAGTCTTATGCCGTTGAATAGAAGACCCAAAGGCTTGAAAAAAGGTATCCAAGCATTGCAAGGTGTTAGAGACATTTTCCTCATCCTCAAGGAGAGTGAGGAAGGAATAATTAGAAAAGTGCCCATTGAAAAGATGGGAAGAAGAGTAAGGAAGATAGATTCGTTACACTAACCCAGAGGAAACAGAGTTGGCAAGCAGATAACCAAATCCTTCAGCAGAAAGAACTTATAGAGCAGGTGCCAGTGGACAACCCTGGTGAATGGACCTAAAAAGCTCAAAGGTGTCAGACTGGGATCCATTGATAAAGATATGAGCAGTGGCATAACCAAAAATAATTTCCATAGACTGCATAAAATTGGGAAAAAAACCAATAGTTTGCAACATCATGAAATGCCATTCAATGAGATCATATGCTTTGGAAAAATAAATTTTGACAAACAACATGCTTTCTTTGGACTGACTAGCCCATTCCATTCCTTCCTAGACAACAATAATGTTGTCAAGGATATACCTAGACTTAACGAAACTAGTTTTCCTTGGACAGACAATCAGAGGGAGGATATGTCTAATCTTAAGAGCTAAAGCCTTCGCAATGATCTTGTAAGAAAAATTCAACAAGGTGATAGGTCTCCAGTTACAGATATCTTCAGGATCACCAGATTTAGGTATGGATTTAATATTTCCTTTATTAATAATATCACATAGAATTTTATTATGATAGGATTTGAGAGACACTCTATGAAGGTCAGGACCTATATCATCCCATAAATGCTTGTATAATTCACAGGGGAAGCCATCGCACCCAGGAGACTTGTCATTAGCCATAGAAAAGACAACCTCCTTTAGCTCAATGATGGTGAGAAGTTTCTCATAGAAGGCATGCTTCTTGACTGCCAGGCCATTTGGAGTATCAACAATACACACTCAGAGAGCTTCTTCCCTAGTAGCTGAGTTTCCTTGTGAAGCAAACACTTTCTCATAGTGTTGAACAAAATATTGAAGAATATCAGGAAGTTTTGAGAGAGTTTCATTGCCATGCTT
This sequence comes from Thuja plicata, assembly GCA_018584345.1. Taxonomy (NCBI): domain Eukaryota; kingdom Viridiplantae; phylum Streptophyta; class Pinopsida; order Cupressales; family Cupressaceae; genus Thuja; species Thuja plicata. The sequence continues at coordinate 1,808,546 of MU226638.1, read as the reverse complement.
GATTTTTTTAATCCCAAAGTTGGTATGTTGGGCTCTGAGTGCATGAAAAATCTCTTTAGAAGCTTTATCACCCAGCTCTAGCCAATGGAGGCAAACTTTGATTTGAGCTCCCTAAGTAGCATAGTTATTAGCAACTTGTTTCTCATGTCAAAGTTGAACAAGCTTAAGTTGAA
>MU226638.1:1790699-1803458 GCA_018584345.1 Thuja plicata | reverse complement strand
ATATATAATGTATGCAAAAAGTGGAAGTGTTTTTCTTGTTATTCAAATTTTCTTTCAAAATTTGAGGCACTTAGAGATTGAATCTCAAAACAATCCACTAAACGAAAATGTAGTGCTCGGAGTCTAGTTTTCACAAATGTAATTTATTTGAGCACCCACATGGTAGACAGTATATTTTAGTAGACATGTTTAAAAACCCCTTTTTCAAAATGGTTGTTTCAAGAACATAGCCCACATGTGTATGACCACCCTATTTTGAAGTAAATAAATAATTTTTTCTAAATCCTTATGGGGGAAGGTACCCAACACAACAAAAATTGGTTAGAATATTTCTCCTTTTTTAACTTAATTTTTAATTGACTATAAAGTACATTTTGAAAACCTCTAGTGTACGACCACCATAATTTGATGAAAATTTCACTTTTTAGGAATTTTTTTTTATATTAAATAAAATTCTATGTAGATTGGGCTCATATAATTCATTTTTTTTAAAAACCTAAAATAAAAAAAGTTATTAAAATTTTAGTAAACCTTACTATTTCAACTTTAGGTACCACTTTGGCATAATAATTATTGTAAAAATAGTAAAATTTGTCATATCACTATAAAATTTATATTTTTATAATCTGTACAATATGAACTAAAATGGATTTTTGTTTCGTTTAAAAATGTATTCGAGAAGACCTCCAAAAAATAATCACATAGCACAAATTTTATTTTTAAATGCCTTAGCCATATTTTGGAAAGGCCAAGCATAGGCTTAGTGGGACCAAGCCTGTCCTGAACCAAAAAGTAGGGTGGAGGTACATTCTCTACTCCTAGTTTTTAGAAATGGGAACATGTTATTTGAAATTTAAAAAATGGGTGCCTATTTCTTTTTAGACCGTTGAAACCGAAACGAGCACCTGATTCATTTAAATAATGGGTGCCCATTTCTGAAAGATCCATTGGAGAAAAAAAACTATTTTGTGGGCCTGATCTCAATGATTGATGATTATTCAATCATTTTTATGACATATTCGTGTTGCAGAAAGAATATTGTGAACCCACATTCTCTTTGCTTGTCTTGTTTTGGATCTGACAAGAAGGGATTAATTTGAATTTAAATTTTGGTGCAAACATGGGATCAAAGAAATGCAGAAAGAGGAAAAGAAAGGTTATGATAGCTTATGAGGTTGCAACAAATAGAGAGAAAGAGGCAAAACAACAACGCAAAAAAGAGAAAGAATTCAAAACCTGGATAATTTTGGAGCATCAAGCTCACCAATCAGTTCAGAAGATGAGAACAATGAGGACACCATGATTGATGCAGAGGTTGAAGAAGAAAACACAATAGGAGCCAATTTAGTGCATTTTCTAATCAAGTGTTGGATACATGTATGTCTTCATAGCCAAATGAAACTTATTGTGATAAAGAACTTGATCTTTTTGTATTAGTGGGTTACTCCTCAAATCATTTAGATTTTATTCCTAAAAAATAGAGTAACATATTATATTGCACATCAAACACCACAAATTAGTAATGTTAATCATAATGATAAAGAAACTGAAAATCAAACTCCAATTGAAAGTGAAATTCAAACCCCGAATGAAATTGACAATCAAACGACAATTGAGATCAACAGTGTGGATGTAGACATAGAAACACCAATTGAGAAAGAAACCCTTTTGAATGATAATAAAATGATTAAACAATTTCAAATTAAAAGCAATGTGCTAGACAATCTGCGTGGTTTGGTTTCATGGAGACAGAATAGGACATATGCAAGTAAATTATTTAGACAATTTTTTTATAATAAGAAATTTGGATTCCAATGTCAATTAATGTTACAACTAATTAAAATGAGTAAAATGAAAAAAGTGATGAAGAGGTTAGGAATTTATGTGAAATCCAAAAAGAATGATGAGTCTCTAAAACAAGTTGTAACAACAATTGCTACTCCCTTTGACACAATCAGAAAGAAAAGTCATTCTAAAGATAGGAATGTGTCACGACAAGAAATAACAATAGCTCTAGTAAAAAAAATACTAATAAAAGAATGATGAAAAAATAAGTGGATATCTTGATATTCATCGTAAAACTTTAGAAAGAGCTGTAAAGAGAAGAGTTAACTTTGAAAGTGATCCGGGAAACCATTTGTGGAGCTTTAGTGGCAGACTCCTGAGGTCTGACATGAAACTTACTGGTGAATTCAAAACTTTAACTGAAATTTTTTGGCACGATAATACAAGAGTATCACCTAATGCTAGAGATGTTCTTAAATTAAGAGTTGGCTCAAAAATTAGTGATCCACATCCAAAACATCTTTTGGATATGACTCAAACTGAATTGTATAAAAAAATTGTGGATGTTAAGGTGTTAACTATTTCTATTAGTCAAAGATATTTTGAAAAATCTAAACCATGGTATGTAAGGATTAACAAGGAAAGAGTAATGTGTTGTTGTAAAATTCATGTTCAATTTCATTATCAGTATGATGTATTTTGATCTATACGTTCTACCATGCATACTAATGAAATGTTGCAAGAATGTGGTATAAATATACCACCTGAAACTGTAAAAAAATTTATATTAGGTTTGTTTTGTAACCCACCTAATGAGCATTTTTTCTTTTCAATGCATGTGTTTCTCGTGTATGTGATGTATGTGGAAATCTTGCATTTTTAGATGAATCTTGCATGAAAATATTTCAATTGATTTTGGTCATCAATTAGTTGATGTAAAAATATTTAAAACTATTGAGTATCCATTGAAGGATGGAAAGGTTTGAAAATGGTGTGAGATAATTACTAAAAAAGTTAGTGTTCATGTATTTATGAATGAATTCAAGAATAAGGTTGTACCTAAATATGTGAAACACTCCAAAAATTCTAGATGGCTTGATGGAAAATTTCGCATATGCAAGAATACATTTCCAATTGGTAGTATACTTTCATTCATTGACTTTACAGAGAGCTACACACTTGCACCACAAGATGAGATCCAATCACAATATTATAATTCAGTGCAAGTAACAATGTTTGTTCATATTGTCCATAGGCATGCACTTAATAGTACAGAAGATGATCAAATTTTTTGAGAGAGTATCATTTCTATACAAGTGACAATAAATTGCACTCATCAGAGTTTTTCAGTATTTCTTTAAGATCTTTTATGAGAATTTAAGGGAGAGAGAAATTCATATAACACAACATCTAATATGGCCAGATAATTTCACAGGGAAATTCAAGAATGCTAGAATGTTTTATTGGTTGAGTAGGACACATAATAAAAGTAATATCCAACATATTTGGAGTTTTTTTTAGGCTGGACATAGTATAGGAGAATACGATGGTGCTGGTGCATGTTAAGAGAGCCTTATGTAGAGAGCAACTCAAATTTGAGGAAAATGCAAAATTTAAAGATGCACTTGCAATTGTTGAGTGGTATAAAACAAGTTTGTCTACAGGATCAAGTCAGAACTGATACAATCAAACGTTTCTTCTGGCTAGTTGAGGAGAATAATATACTTTCAAGATATGATTGTGATACAATCAGTGAGTGTGCTAAATGACATTCATTTATGAGTTCTAATTCTAACACTTGGACTATATGGACTAGGGAGATTGTATGCTTTTGTCAATTTTGTGTTGCAGGTGAATGGGAAGAATGCAAGAATATGGAATGGGTTGAAGAATGGAAAAAAAAAGTCCTTAACGCCTAGTGAACCACAAGATCAAGATGATATATTAAATGAAGACCTAAATCATGCATTTACATCAGAAGATTATGATCATGTTTTAGACCTCATAGAACCTAGTAATTTCATTTAATTTCTTGTAAAAATTTAAACTATATTATTAATGTATGTCATCTGATTTATTATTGTATTAGAATTATATGTCTAAGAAATTTTATTTTTACATGTATTTTATTTTGTTTTGTAGGACATGTGTATGTTGTTGTTGTACTTAAGGATAATGAAATGAAGATTGATTATTTGCTAGCTCAATGTGTACAACCTAAGAAAAAGTTGATATGTCATGAAGTAGTTGATGATGGTTTTGAGTATCCAATTGGGTCTATTGTGGTTGTTGGTACATGGCTACGCAAATACCTAACAAGATGGAATGGTTTTCTATCTTTTGAAGACTACCAATCAGAAAAGAAGATTATGCATTATTCTCATTTGGTAGTGGTAAAAAAGATCAAATTGGAAAGATACAAAGGGAGACCTGCTAATAAAATATTATGGACACTTTCAATGGAAGACCATGAGGCAATGTTAGATAAATTGCAGAAAAGAGAGGATGTTGATGTTAGAATGTATATGAATAACTGAGAGGGGGGTGAATCAATTATCCTATGGTCTAGATGTACCAATTGAAACTTTATAGCACTTTAAACAACTTAGATCTGCTCGGCAGCAATAACATAAGTCAACAACATAAATATGTAGTTTAATGTTCAAATGTAATCAGCTTGTAGAAAATTAATAGTAAAACACAACATAGATATTCACATAAGTTGACACCAATATTTAACGTGGAAACCCAAATTGGGAAAAACCACCAGTAACATGCTACCAAGTTTTCACTTTTCTGAAGTGAGCTCTACTAGGAGCCAACCTTGTTAAAGGTTATAAAACACATTGCTAAATGTGACCTGGTTAAAGGATTTAATCAGCCTATCAGGAGTGGCCTTGTTAGTTGACTTAAACCATTCCACCTGAATGTCACCTTTCTCAAAGGATTTATAAAATGACTATTGGGTCAACCTTGTTAAAGGATTTGACTAATACAATGGTTAGAAAGTAATCAAAAGGTGTGATCTGATACATACAACTTACTTTACAAATCCAGATCCTATTTAGCTCTTATGCTAATTCACTGAGTGGCCTCCATTCTAATTTCAATCTTTAGATCTGCTTGGAAATCCGTCAAGAAATTACTTTCGCAAGTCTCTGCTTCTTTGTTAAGCTTTCTTTGCTAGATCGTGCCAATCAGTCAATTAACCATGTAATTCTCTTGCATACACTTTTCACATACATACATCTTTTTGAATAACCCCTTGAGGTTATCTTATACCTCTTCATCTAGGTAAAATAAATATTTTCCAATTAATGAAGATCGTAGATCTTAGGTTAGGTCAGATCCAATGAATCTTTCCATCTTTACATTTAATTTATTTCTCTAAAGAAATCACTAATTAAATCTTGGATCAATTCATTAATTACTATTACCCATGAATTTTAAATAGTGTGGATTAGTCTTTCTTATCCTCAATTAACTTTACATATCCCAATAAATTCACTTATGTCAGCCAGAGATCTCAAATCTCAACATTTACCAAAATATTCCTGCTCAGCCAACACTGTGTTCTTCCGCTCCGTCATCATTGTTTTCCTCGGCAATTTACTGACGCTCGATTGACACATAGAAATTATACTCGGCATACAATGGTGCTCAGTTGACACAAACCTCACTCGACATATATTGTTCCCAGTAAACTGATATCTTGACTTAGTGTAATATATAACACATTACTTTGCCAATGTGCCAACTGATCAAGAACCCTTGTGATTTCCCATAACTCAACCATTTAACTCAGTCTTCTTGTTATCCATGCCTTCAAAACATCTTCAAAAATCAATAGATATGGTACTCAAATAGATAGCAATAGTCTCACTAGTTAAGGTTTGACATCAATGACAAAGCAATAATTGTTTATATTGTAGCTTTCCCGCAATCTCCCTTTTTGGCATTGATGGAAACACTAAACAATAAAACAATAATTTTACATAGTTACCTTACAATCCAAAAAATTCTAAATGTGTTCCTTGATATGAACAAATATTCATTAATGTCTTTAGCTTCATTCTGATTCTCATCTTGTAAAACATTTATCCCTTTGTGTCTATGATCACACTGAAATCTTTCTATTTATGTTCATCTGTAGACTCTCTTTTAGAGTAAAACTCTCCCTATTTCTCTAAGCATAGAAATTTCTCCATCTTTCAGTAAACTTCTCCCTCTTTGAAAACAATGCCAAAGACATTGACATCTTCATCAAGCAGATTCTTCTATTCTAACTCAATATCATGTTGTTCCTGTCATCTTTCTTATGACTGATCCTCTTTTCTATCCTTGTCTGTCTTTCACAACTTTAGGTAGCATCCTAAAGTGTGACTGCATGTGCATCAATGTGTCAAATATTCTGAATATAACATTTGATGCAACAATACCATTATGAACTTGTGTGTCTGAAATAGTGCACCTATTACCTGTGACAGAACACTTCAATAGATCATTATATTAGTGGAAAACATTGTCAAATGAACATATAAAGCACTAAAATAGACCTATTTCTTTCTAACTAAGAAGAGTATGATAAGAAACATAACAACCCTCATATTATGCTACTAGCAGTGACATATACAACTTAGCATGAAAGATTTGAGTTAAAACAAACTATTTAATCATTAAGCAATGCATATTAACTCTAAAAATGAAGATAATAACAATGCTTAAACATGAAGAACTAAATGAAACATGAATCTATATAAATACTAACAGCATAACAATGCATTTTCAATCTAAAATGAAGGCTTATTTATGCTCAAAAACTCCTATTTATAAAAGAAATGAGGAGAGAGAAGGGGGACAAGGGTCATTAATGGAGTTGCAAAACTCATTAATAATGTGTAAGAGGAATAAATGCCAAAGGCATTGAAGAATCATGGGCTTGAGGAATATGCATTAAATGCAATCATTTAAGAGGCATGGATAGGTCATATGCATTAAGTGCAAGAACTTAAGAGTCATGGAGAGGGTTTAGAGTCAAGCTTGAGAAAGTTGACTTTCTCAAGTGGGTTGAGTCCTTAATCACATTTTTAGGAATGTGACATTATTAGGAGGTGGGTTAGAGTGGGATTAAGATTAGGATTAGATTTATCATGGGGTGAATAGGTTGGGATGGATTTAAACCCATGGTAAAAGTGGATGAGATAGGTTAGGCTATGGTTTAGGGTAATATTAATGAAATCAATTAATATAAATATATTCATTAAAAAATAGGAATATTAATTATTTAAGCTTTTTATTGCTTTAGATAATTAATTAGGACTATAGCCAATTAGTTAGATTAATTTAGGCTAGAAGATAAGTTTTTTGCAATTGATTTGATATTAATAGGGATTTATTTAGTTCCTCTTAAATTAATTAACTTAGCCATGTTTGATTTGAGTTGATTTGATTGGCTTAGGTGATTAATAAATTTTAGTGATTAAATCACTTAGGGGATTAAATCTGATTTGAATGAATGATGTTAGCCGATTGAAGAGTTGTCTGGACATAATTGGGGGTATGATCACACTTAGGGAAAATAGGGTCTATGGTTAGAGCAGACCATATCTAGGTGGTTACATTTTCCCCTCTTTGAATTGATGTGTGAGTAGCTCATTTATTCAAAGAAAGTTTTTGATTTTGACTTTAGGATGATTGAGAATTTCACTCATGATCGAATGAAATGCCTGATGAGATTAGTCTCGCACTTGATTGAACTAAACTAATAGAATTGACTTTGAACTTGATTGAACAAAGATCTTAAAGATACCAATTTTGAACTTGGTTGCCATCCAAAGATTGATAATACTGATTCTGAACTTGGTTGTCATCTGAAAGTCAGTATGAAGCTGCTAGCAGCTTAATAAGAATCTTTTAAAATGAGGAAACACAAGATATCTAGCTATGAGAACCAAATATTCCTATCCAACAGTTCCAACTTAGTCAAGGAAACTATCATGCCCCTAGTTATTTGATAACGAAGCCGTTTTAATGCTATTTCAAGAAAAAAATTATTGATGATAGTGTGATCATGCCCCCTCGGGAACGAAATCGAAGGAAAGAAATGAAATCCCTCTGTTTAAAATGATGTATCACTTGCATGGAATGATGAGGTCAGAAAGAATGGAGTAGAAGAAGTGAAGAAATGAGAGTGAGTTAAAGTAAACACACAAGAGTACCAAGTTAATCACGTTTAAAAGGTGAGTTTGATTTTGTTCCTGATAAATCAAAGATTTCAGGAATCATGGATTATTTAATGAACTTGGATTTTGGAGGAAATAGAAATCATTTTTGATCTCACATTCCTTTAAAAAATGCATCATACAATCTCTAAATGCGTCTATATGCAGACTCTTAGGACTGTCACTGATTTGTAGATATTGTAACATTTTTATCATCATTGGAAACTTTTCAGAATAGATACCACCTAATAGTACAACAATCACTAATACCCACTGATATTATAAAAGTATGAATACTATTTTTATTGATATGTTAGAAATAGAATTAGGCATCAAGGTATAGAAGCCAGGATAAGAAAATAGTTACCTTCCTTTTACTATATCAGAATCTGTGTAAGGCAAGATATTGGACCCGCAATGACCTTGAAAATTCATATCCTTGGGTACATTAGGCTTCGTATACCTTAGTGATAATTTGAGTTAGAAAATAGACAAGGAAATTGTTTCAACCTCACCATAATTTACACATAATGAAGATCGAGATATATGCGGCTATCCACTCTGGGTGGCAGCTCTTATCATAAATATCCAAGTTAAGTGAAATTTATAGGATCATTTGGAACAATCACCATACGTAGAAAACTGAGAAAATGTTATGCTACCATCCTTGCGACTCTTTGTCTTTGTGCAGATGTCATGGAGTAACTCAGAAGACATAACAACTATCAATTATGAATCAACCAAATTAAATTCATAACTTCTTAGAGGCCCCTAGGCAAATCATCATCGAAACATAAAAGAGTCATAATCAAACCAAGATCAAACTGTGTTTAGGTAGTATTGAGAAATACTATTGATTTATTTTTCAAGCATAGTATAGATTCATCAATCAAAAAGGTAGAATTCAAGCAAGGTGTGTTCCATGTCTGTGTATAAATTTCATGCTTTTTGCAATCCAATGTAGGTCTTAGGAACACCGTTCATGGTAGTGCAATGTTTGTGCCATCCATGTTTCATAAAAGTGATAGTTTGGTGAAAACATCGAGTATCAGTGTGTCACGAGAAAAACCATCCTATGATGACCTAGCAGACACAACCTATCATATTGGAAAAGATGCCCCCATTGCAAAATGACTTGATCCTAAGACAGAAATATAGACAAATCCCAAGAAAGGATAAGAATCTTGTAAGGAAACAAAGTCAACATTTAGCATAGGTGTAATCGTGAAGGCTTAGTATCACCATTGCATTGATAGATGGAGCATAGGACACAAGTGACACCTAATTGCCAGGTTTTCACCACTCAACAAGACCTTTTATTCTTTTTTCTACCAGGATGCCTATTTTACCAGGTTATCATCAAGGCACTTTTCTTTTTTTTCAAATTTTCTGCTATTTTTGCTTTTTTGAATATTTTTATAGTATCAAGGTGCCTATTTGCCAGGTTTTCACCAAGGATACCTTTCTTCAAGACTTTTCCCACTAGCTTTGGATTTCTTTAGGATCAAATTTCTGAATGTTTTTGGTATTTTCTGAGAACTATTTCACTGTACAGGCTCTGCTAGCCAAACATCAAGTGTAGAACTGCTTCAAATGTAGAGTATTAATAGGATCTGGAAGGATGTCTCCCTCAGGTGTAGCTAGTTGATAAGCTCTAGTCCCAAAAGTAGCAGTGATAACATAAGGTCCCAACCAGTTAGGTTCAAATTTTTCTTTCTGCTCTTTGTTAGGCTGGTTCTTAGGGTTCTCCTTTAGGACAAGATCCCCTACTTGAAATTGTTGTGGCTTTACCTTTTTATTGTACCCCTTGGACATTTGTGCTTGGTACACTATCAGATGATCAAACACCTGTTGTCTGCGCTCATCAAGTAGGTCTAAACAATTCACCCTATCGATGTGGTATTTCTCATTAGTAACAAGACCTTGTAAATATATCTGCAAAGATGGGATTTCAACCTCAATAGGTAGTACTGCTTTAGCGCCATAGACTAGGGCAATTGGCGTGGGTCCAGTTGATTTTCTGATGCTTGTTCCGTAGGCCCATAGTGCTAGATTCAGTTGTAAATGCCAGTTTCTACCAGACTTACTCACAGTTCTATGTAGGATCTTGAGAATATTCTTGTTAGATGCCTCATCTTGTCCATTACCTTGAGGGTAATAGACTGAGGAGCAATGTTGAGTGATGTGGAACTGTTCGCAAAGGTCATCAATGTCTTGGTTTTTAAATTGGCCCCCATTGTCTGCTATAATTGATGAGGGTATCCCATATCTACAGATAATATAGTTAGGAATGAACATAGCCACTTGTTTTTTATTGGATTTTATTAGCGGCACAGCCTCAACCCACTTTGGGAAATACTTAGTAGCCGTAATGATGAACTTGTGTCCATTTGAAGAATTGGAATATATTTGTCAAACCAAGTCAAAGGCCCAATACTGAAATGGCCAATGTGTAATGAAATGTATAAGCTCTCTAGCAAGAGCATGGATGAGATTTCCATGTGTCTAGCATTTTTGACATGTTTTGGAAAATTTAATAGCATCTTTTTCCATAGTAGGCCAGTAATAGCCTACTTTGAGTAGTTTCTTCGCTAGTGAAAAGTTGTTTGAATGTGATCCACATACACCTTCATGGACTTCTTTTAAATCATTATCTGACTCTTTGAGTTCTAAACATCTAAGAAGCATACCATTGAGACCTCATCGATAGTAGTTATTAGTTATGAGGACATAACATGATGTTGCCCTAATCAGGGCTCTTTTTTCATTTTGGGATAGATTATTAGGAATAGTTTGGTCAGTGAGATAAGCAATGATATTAGCATACTGAGATTGGTTGGGGGTGTTCAAAGAATAGATTACTTGGTATTCATGTGTATCAAAGGAAAGATAGGATAGTTCTTCCACTAAGAAGTCATAGTGGAATTGATGTTCCTCCAGTTGTAACATGGACGCCAACATATCCATAGCATCCACAACTTTATTCTTTGTTCTGGGTATCTGCTGGAATGTGATGAAGACAAAGTACTTCTTTAAGTCATCAAACAGTTGTTTTTGGGGTGTCAACTTCTCATCTTTCATCTAATAATCTCCATTACCTTGATTGATAATGAGTTGGGAGTCACCATACATGTGTAACTCTATGATTTTCCACTGCATGGAAAGCTTAAGACCATTTACTAGTGCCTCATATTCAAAAATGTTGTCCGTGCATGGAAACATCAACTTGTAAGACTTGGGTATCTTGTAGCCTTAAGGAGTTATGAAGAGAACTCCTTATCCAAAGCCTTGTTGTGTGACCGAACCATCAAAGTATATCTTCCATGGATACTTAGTTAGATGCATAATTATCTCATCGGGGAATTCAATCCTTAAAGGTTCATCGTCTTGAAGTGGTGAATCAGCCAATTGATCCTTGAGGACTTGTCCTTTAATAGTTCTTCGGTCCACATATTCAATGTTAATTTCACTTAGAATGAGGACCCATTTTTCTAGACATCTTGTTAATGCCATTTTTCTTAAAAGGTACTTCAAAGGATCGATCTTCAAAATGAGCCTTACTGTATGTGAGAGCATGTAATGTCTCAATTTGTGTGATGCAAAGACAACTGCTAAGCATGATTTTTCAATATTGTTGTAATTGAGTTCATAGGAGACTAGTGTTCTACTAATGTCTTAGATAGATCTTTCTTTCTTAGTTTCATCCTCTTGTGCTAGCAATGCTCCTAGTGATGTAGCGGTAGCTAAAATATACAGGAGTAATGGCTTTCCATGAATGGGTGCCATAAGAATGGGAGGAGTAGCTAGGCACTCTTTTAATTCTCTAAACTTGGCTTCAAAATGCTCATCCCATTTTAAAGTGACCCCTTTGTGTATAAACTTGGTAAAGGGTTGTGCTCTATCCACCATTTGTGACATGAAGCTCCTTATTGATTGAAGTCTCCGTTGCAATGTCCTCATTTGACTAATGTTTCTTGAAGGAGTCATCTCTAGAATAGCTTTAACCTTTGCAGGATCTACTTCAATTCCATTTGCTGAAACAATAAATCCTAAGAGCTTCCCTGATTGGACCCCAAATGCACATTTCTTGGGATTGAGCCTGAGTTGAAATTGCTCCATTTGATCCAATATCTTCCTTAAGTCATCAATATGAGTGCTCCTTTCTTTGGATTTAGCAAGGGTGTCATCTACGTAATCTTCCATATTTTTATGAATCATATCGTGGAATATAGTAGTCATTGCTCTTTGATATGTAGCACCGGCATTATTCAACCCAAATAGCATGACGTTCCAGAAAAATGTGCCCCATGCGCATGTAAATGTGGTCTTCTCTTGATCATCAAGAGCAATTTTTATCTAATTATAACCTGAGAACCCATCCATTAGTGAATACATTTGGTAGCCTACTGTGAGGTCTATGATCATATCAATATTAGGCAGTGGGAATTCATCTTTAGGACATGCCTTGTTTAAGTCTCTAAATTTTGTACATATTGATGCAGCAGTGGTCAACGGAAGCCTCCAAACAATGAGCAATTTGGTCAAGATTGAACTCCTCAATACCCAATCTGCAAGGCCTAGTGTTGGAATACTTATCACAAGTATCAATTGGGGCTTAGTGAAGGATATCAAAACCTTACAAGACAATGGGACCTAATCACTAGGTCTGTCTTAGTCCCAAACACTAATAAGCAGCAAATTACTAGGAGGTATGATCAACAAGTTGCTAAGAGGCACTACAAGGAGAAGGTTA
>MU226638.1:1730180-1749712 GCA_018584345.1 Thuja plicata | reverse complement strand
GAAGGGGATACCTACTAAGTTGCAAATGAGGAGAATAGGTCCCTGCAAAATTTTGGAAAAATATGGGCAGAATGCCTATAAAATTGATTTACCTAACCATTTGGATATATCACCTGTTTTTAATGTGAAGAATTTGATTCCATACAAAGGACCAGTGATACCTGAGAGCATTCAGCAGAGGGAGATAGGACATGATGTTCAAGACATAAAGATCCAGCCTAAGTCCAAGTTGCAGGCAGAGAAAATTCTGGATTCCAGAATTCAGAAGACAACCAGGCGTAGGGTATACAGAGAATACCTAGTAAACTGGTTAGGATTACCAGAGGCAGAAGCTACATGGTTGGATGAAACAGAATGTAGAAGACATGGAATTGGTTCGGCATTGCTGCCGACCAGTTCAAGCTGAAATTTTTTTCGTCTCAGAGAGGGGGGGAGTATGGTGCAGAGCACCCTAGGGTTAGCTCAAAACCCTAGCCCCAACATTTTGATAACAATTTTGATACAATTCTTTCAACGATCAAGTCATGTTTTGCCTAGTCGCTCAGTCGCAGAACCAGCAAAGAGCAGAAAAGTTATGCATCGCACACTCGCGAGCTATTTATGAGTTAAGTCTATCAGTGCACGAGTGCGCAATGAGGAACTATTCACTCAGTCGTAGATGGCTAGCAAGAAAAATAGTGCATGATAATGCGACGAGGAGCTCATCGCCCAGTCACGAGTCAATTCGCAGTCAGAGAAAATGCATAGCGAGTGCGTGATGGGTGATCAATCGCTTAGTCGTGAAGACAAACAGTTCAGTCCTGGTGTGCGAGTGAGAGACACCTTGTGCATCGCAAGGTCGCAGATGAATTGACGGTTAATTGAAAAGAATGATGAGTGCACGACAAGCAGTAATCACTCAGTCGCAAGGAAAAGGTTAGCTCGGGGAAACACCTAGCGAGTACGCGACATGAGCTCATCGCTCGGTCGCAAAGCAAGAGGCAGCTCGAGTTGAAGCAGCGCAAATGTGTGACCACGGTTATCGCTCAATCACAAAGACATCATCAACGCATCGTGAAGCAGTGCGGGTATGCGATGGGTGATCATCGCTCGGTCGCAGAAGGAAAGTCAGCTTGAGGCAGAACAATGCGAGTATGCAACTTGAGCTCATCGCTCAGTCACAGCATAAAACGTAGCTCGGGAAAAAGCAATGCGGGTGCGCAACATGAGCTCATCACTCAGTCATAGAGGAAAAGACAGATCGGGTAAAGACATTGCGAGAGCGCGATGAGTAGGTCATTGCTCAGTCGCAGAGCAAAATGTAAAAGGTTATTTCAGCTCGCGACTACGCGATGGAAAATAGAAACAGTCAAATGGTCAATGTGCTGACATGTCAATAGGAGAAAGCGTTGAAAAGGTCTTAACCGCCAGACAGAAAAAGAGAATGACACAGATGAAAAGAACATCCATAGTGTCGACCATGCAGAGCAACTAGATGACAGTTTGCAGAGAGCATGAAGAACAGAGAACAGCTGGAGAACTGAGATCGACAGGTAACCACCAGGGTTACAAAATCAAGGAGAAGCCAGAGATAAACAGAGAAGAAGAATCAGTGAGAGGGTTCAGTTCAGATAGTTTAGTTCAGTTCAGAGAAGTTAGTTAGTTGCAGAGAAAAGACTAGCAGAGAGTTGTAATCTTCTGTATTATTAATAAAGAGAAGTTTGTCTGTACTTTACGTGTGTTTTTGTTCTGAGTAGCTTTCTGTAAAGTGTTATTTTGTTTCTGTTAGATAATATGGGTGCTTCTTGACTTTGGTAATTTGCTCAATGGATTGTGACAGTCAAGAAGCATCCACCTTGTACATTATGTTTGTTTCTGTATGTGTGTTAGATGAGAAGCTAGTCAAGTCTGTAGACAATTCCTAGGTGAGCCTATGGTCCGGCTAGGGAACTTGTAGATGAGATAGATAAGTAAGAAGGTGCATGACTGTAGGGAATTCAGTCATGAAGAGTAAGAGACAGTGAGGATTAAAACATTTCGGTGGGTAGGTAACCTAGGATAGAAGGAACAGAATAGTCCTTCTGGGTAGGGTCTGAGAGTAGCCCTAAGAGACTCAAGGGTGAGTCTAGAGAGTCTTGAATTGAATAGGATTCTAGGTGAGATTCCTAGAAGAGAGTAGGAATTTCAGAGAGTTAGGTGACCTCCCCATCAAGCTTTCTATGCCAATGCTTCTTAACTTAACTTCTTGTACCGTCACCAACCTTCTACTCAATTCATCTTCTACCTTATTTTGTACTCTTTTCTTGTGCTTTATGGTGAAGGTGTAGGCTTGTATATACTCCACCCATTTCATATGCTTATGGCTTAGTTTATCTTGTGAATTCACAAAACTTAAAGCCTAGTTGTTAGTAAAGACTATAAATTCTTTGGGAAGGAGATAATGTCTCCACTTCCTTAGTGCATGCACTAAAGCATATAAATCCAAATCATATGAGGAATACTTTCTCTTTGCATCACTGAGTTTTTCACTGTGAAAAGCTACTAGCTTTCCTTCTTGACTCAAAACTGCACCGACAATAATATTACTAGCATCACACTCCATAGTAAAAAGATTTTCAAAAATAGGAAGTGTAAATATCAATTGAGTTTCTATTATTTTCTTAAAATATTCAAATCCCTTATCAACCTTCTCATTCCATTGGAACTTTTCTTTCATACCTCCTTTTATGGTATCTAAAATAGGTGAGTTGATTTCACTAAACTACCTGATAAACTTCCTATAGTATTGTTCTAATCCATGGAAGCTTCTGAACTCTATAGTTGACTTTGGTGTAGGCCAATTCAATAATGCTTCCACCTTTCTTGTATCAATCTTAAAGTTACCCTCTGAGATGACAAAGCCTAAGTATACCACCTCTTGTTTCAGGAACTCACTCTTTTCCAAGTTGATTATCAACTTCTCCTGATGCAATCTTTGCATCACCATTTTCAGATGTTTAATATAATCCTCTTATTTTATCCTGAACACTAGGATATCATCTAAGTACACTACAACCCATTTCCCAATGAATTCCTTCAAAACCTCATTCATCAATCTCATATATGTGCTTGGGAAATCTAAAAACCCAAAAGGCATAACAAGCCACTCATAAAGTCCCTCGGTAGTCTTAAATGAATTCTTCCACTCATCTCTAGCTTTGATTCTTATTTGATGATACCCACTTAAAGAATATATTTTGGTGTAATACCTAGCTCCACCAAGACAATCCATCAAGTCTTGTATCCTCAGTATTGGGAACCTATACCAAATAGTGATCCTATTTATGGCCCTGGAATCAGTACACAACCTCCAAGTACCATCCTTCTTTGGGGATTAAGACTGTGGGAACAACACATGGACTTATGCTCTTTCTAATCAACCCATGGTTAATTAACTCTTCAATTTGATTAACAATTTCTGCATTTTGCTGTGGGGTCATTTTATAAGAAACTTTGTTTGGAAGTGAGGCTCCTGGGATGAAGTCAATCTGATGACTAATATTCCTCTTAGGTGGTAGGGTATCTAGTTTACAATCACTAACTATGGTCTGGTATTGAGTTAATAACCTTTGGATTTATAAAGGTAACTCTTCCCTCTTATTTCCCTCTTCATTATTCAGTTTCAAAACCAAACCAAAGCCCACCACACCTTCTTCTTCTAGTATCCTTAATAATTCTTTATCACCGAACAACAGTAGGTTAGGACCCCGTTTCTTCTCTCCACCCTCTTCCAAGATTGAATGTATCTTTAAAGTCACTCCATCTTTCTTAAAGCAATAGGAGTTCTTAAATCCATCATGCACTACAACTTGGTCAAACTTCCAAGGTCTACCCAACAATAGATGACAAGCATCCATGGGTAGGATATCACACAATACTTGGTCCTTATATCTCACTATGGAAAATTATACCCAAGCTTGTTCATTAACTAATACATGTTGATATTTATTCAACCAAGTAACCCTATAAGGATTAGTATGAGGAATTCTTTTCAACTTTAGTTTTTTAATAGCTTCTAAAGAAACTTTGTTATCAGTAGAACTTGAATCTATGATAAATTTGTAAACCTTACTAAGTACCTTGTATTTGACTCAAAATAGAGATCTTATTTGTCTTGTCTCTTCTCTAATGGGCTCTTTGAGGATTTCTTGGCAAATCATCAAATTCTCTCACATCTGGGAATCTAGTGCAACTTCTGTTATCTTTCTACTAGAAGAATTTTCTTGCACATAGTGGACTCTCTTCTCTCCTTCTTGTGATGTAGAACTCTTCTCAGGACATCTGTATGTAGGGTGCCCAAATTTTTGACAGTTGTAACACTTCATTGAATAGAAATAAGATCCTCTTCCCTGGTTATTGGTTCTTCCTCTTGAACTATTATTTGAACCTCTTCCTCAATTGTAACCACCTCTTGTGTTGTTGGATTCTCCTTGATTTTTAGTGAGTTTGGACTCACTGTGATTCTTAGCTTCAAAATTCCTTACTCCATATTCTCTTCTATGACCTCTATTGTCTCTTCCTATTCCTCTACTACTTGAATCTTGCTTCTTTTTGAACTTCTCCTCTACCTTAAGGGCTAATTGATAGCATTGGTGTACTGTCTTGGGGCTTAAGAGACTAATTTCCTTAAGCATAGCTTGTGAAATTATTTTGTATATGCACTACCTTCTAAGTCTTTTTTATCTTAGATTCTATCTTTTCTTGTGCAACTGCAATTCATAATCATCAAGAAGATAACTTTCCTTTATTTTACCCACCATACATTTCCAACTAGTTATGGGGTTCTTCCTTCTTTGATCCTTTCATCTTGGAAAAATTTCCACCAACTGAGAGCAGTTCCTCTCAATATTGTCTTAGTTATTCTTACCTTCTGAGCCTCGGTTATATTATCACAATCAAAGTGACTTTTGAGAACTTCTATCCACTTTATGATTATTCTGGTTCCATCTTGCCACTAAATAGAGGCACACCTTCCAAGGACTTACCACTCATTTCCTTCAACACTTTCAAGAATGGTTCTTCTTGAAGCACAGGGTCTGGCTCTAGTATTATGTCTTCCTTGGCTACTGATTTAGCTTTTCTATCAGCTTAGCTCATAATTTCACTGACTACTGCAATCCTAAGCTTCACTTCTTCTAAATTAGATGTCATTTTGGCCAACTATTCCTTCAGGAGTCTATTCTCCTTTTTTCTCTTCTACACTCTTTTCCAAATTTGCATAGGTCACCATTTTGTGTGAATCTATAGACTTGTCTGAAGACAACACTCAAACAACATAAGCCCAAATCTTTCTTCTCTAATACCATTCTCATGGGGAGTGTGGGTCCATTGGTGGAGAGTCTACTTGACTCTACTCTAACTTCCCTTTCTCAGACCTTCTAGGGTATTTTGAACCCTAACCAAAGGGAAGTCACTAAGATCTTCACCTCTTTCTCAAGACCTAGTCCCCATCAACAATGTATTCCTCCATACTTACTGAACCTACAAAGGTAGATTCACTCTCCTGGCTAAACCAACTCATTCAGCCAATACACTCACAATATCTTCTCTTACTTTTCTTCCCTAACTAGACTATCACCGAGCTCGCCTAGGGTAAGAACTCCACCTTCATGTCCAACGCCTCTCCTACAAAAACAAAACATAAAACTATGTACAAGGGATCTTCTTGAATTCCATCAAGGAACATGGTTCTCACCATGGATTCAAGAGCCTCGAGGAGCCATGTAATATTTACTACCCAAAATAGGCCAGAAACTCGCAACTTGTAAAGAAAAAACAAACTAATCTATTTGCACTTAAAACAAATAATGAAGCTCAAAGATAGACTAACAACACACTCTGCAAATTTTATTAACTTTCTTGAATCTCTTATGAAAAAATATTCCCCCCTCAACAAATTCTACATCCAATAATATATATCCTGCGCTATTCAAAAAATTTCACGAACCTCTTGAATGAAGGCATGCATGATCATTAAGTAACCTTACCATCACTTTTAACAGGTGTAACCATCCATTTAAGACAAATAAGACACATAAGGAGCCATTACAATTGACTATTCTACTCATAAAAGACAAAAACTATGATTTTTGGGTCGTTAACCAACATTACTGAGCATCAATACCGAGCGTCAGAATGAACTAAGCGTCAACACTGAGCATTAGTATAAAATGGACACCTGTAAGAAACCCCAAGCAACATCACTGAGAAACATCACCGAGAGAAATAGTGTAACCTAAGTGACATCACCGAGTAGCCTGTGTAGCATCACCGAGCAGTATAGTGTAACCCAATCACCAAAACTTCCTGAACACCTGTGTAAACTGAGCACTTCATCTTAGTGCCTTTTCACCTTCTTTGATTGCTAGGGCCTTGGTTGGATTTCCATAGGTTTATAAACTACCTCAACACACACTCAACTGAAAAAAAAAGAAAAAACAACTTAAAAAACTATGGTGTTTGGTCACCGAATTGACCTCGGTCATTACAAGGGTGGATGAACAAAAAACCTTACAAATAACTTAGAAACCCAAAGTGTTTTCTAACCTAGGTGCTCCTGCACCATTAGAGCCAAGATACTAAGTTCATCTTGGATATTTCACTTCAAGACAAATAGATATCTTGGCTAGCTTCACACTCTCATCTTTGGCAACTTTAGACCTCATGCACAATCATTGGAACTCTTCTGTATAAGAGTTGACATCTAACTCTTTTTTCCTAAGACTCTGTCTTTTCTTATGCAATTTGATTTCTTAATCCTTTGGTACATAGGCTTCTCTCACATTTTCCACCATAGATTTCCATGTAGCTATTGGCCTCTTCCCTTCTTTCTCCCTCTCATCTTGGATTAACTTACACCAAGTGAGGGTAGATCCCTAGAGCCTGGATTTTTTTACTTTCAACTTTTGGGCTTCACTTATTGCATCACATTCAAAGTGGTTCTCAAGCCCCTCAATCCAATCCTACACCACTTTCAATTCCATTTTCCCACTAACGATGGGTATCACCTCTAAAGCTTTCCCACTTATGGATTTCAATGCTTTGAGGAATGGTTCCTCATTCAATAAAGGGTCTAGTTCAAGGACCTCATCCTCTAGAGGCACTCCTTTATTCTTTCCTTCCACCTTATCCTTTACTTCTTCAGTCTTTTCATCTACCTGATCTAGCTTCTGCTCCAATTGAGCCAATCTTTCTCTGAGAAATTTGTTCTCCTCTTATTTCTCATCCACCTTCTTGGCTAACTCTGCATTAGTCACAATTGAAAATTCTCCAACTGACTCCCCTAGTTGTAAAATCAACCCACAAGCCTAATATTATACACTTTAATACAAATCTAACAGATACACTCTAGCTTTCTTGCACTTTATTTGTTAGGACCCTCACTGATCCTAATCCTTCCAAGATCCTAACCCTAACTCCTAGGATCTCCCAATCCCTCCTCAATCCATTTAAGGACTTCTTTTTTTCCCCCTCACAATTTGACAATCTTTAGTGCTTCACTAGGGTAACTATCTTCAATGTTGTGGTCAACTTCTCAACTCCCTTTGGAATCCATCCAACAACTCTCTCTTTCTTGATTTCTTTGTTAGTGTTTACAGGGATTAAAATGTCTTCTCCCACTCTTTACAATTCCACCTCAATCCCTTTAGCTTTGGGTATCAATGTCTTGTTCAGCAGTTTCAAGATTCTTGGTTCAAATTGCATATTAGGCCTATTAGGTATATTAGGCCTAATCCACTAATTTTATCCCATTCTTGGAAAATTTTATGAAAAAAAACCTATGAAAAAATATTGGATTCTGACACCCTTTATGGATCGCTTCAATATTTTCTAGGTCTCCCCTCTTCAACTGATCTATACACATGATTTGTAGAATCAAGGGATTCTAGGGCTAATTATGTCTCTAAGAACCAGTCATGTGTTTCAAGCTTCAAAATTACTTCAAATGGATTGACCAAGTGCCAACCTTCCTCAAGGGTGTCTACACAAATCCAAAGACACCTTCTAATCTCCTAGATTCAATACAACATTCAAACACCTGCAATCAAAAACCATTCTTCATTTTCAAACACCTAACCAGGTTTATCTTGACTCACCTAGGGTTTTCTTGAAAAAATAGAAAATACAACTTCCTAGACTCCACCAAGAATATTTACACTTTATAGAGGCTCCCCTAAAATTTCCCAAAGGCCCTTCCTTGTTCCACAATAGGGTTTCATGTGGGTGTCATTTCACCACAATTTAGTCCTCAACAAGCCAGTGACTGGCTTCTTTACAAAACTATTTATAAAACTACCCTAATAAAAAGTAAGGAACTTCAAGACTATAAAAAATGAAGGAAAGAAACACTAATTACAAGAACCCCACAAAAAGAGAGTGGATTTAGTCTATTAAAATAAACTTGCAATAAAAAATGTTCTAACTGTTCATAAAACCAGAGAATATAGTGTAAAGGAAATTAATTTGATTTCTTCAAAATTTCTTCCAACCTTGGGATTTGGGCTTCTTAGAGATTTATATACCTTCCCCTCATAGGTTCAGGTGGTTTTGATACCGACCATGCACTAAAACTCTATCCGTGTCTCGATTTGGACAATGTTGTCATGCAAGTTTACAAAGTTGCAAATGTTGTCATGACAACATTTTGAAAATTTTTGCAATTTCAATGCTAACCTATTCCAATGACTTAAAATCTTCATAAAATAATGGATTAGCTTTAAAGAAGCCACGTTAAGCTCAAATAAACTCTCTTTTAACTAATTTAGGTCTTTTGTACCAAATATCAATGTCAAGCCTTAGAAGAGACCTAAAACCAAAACAACCAATCAAAAGAAAAAAACACTCTAGATTAGATTAAGTATAACCTAGATCCTCTAAACACACACACTAGGACCTTCTAGGTCCTAAAAAAACACCTATGACCTGGCTAGGGTCAGTACAAGCCAAATAGGGTAGGACTAAGAGTGTAATACTGACCCCTTAGTTTTATTTTGAGTTGTCATTGCCGAACTCTTTTAGGCTTTTTTCATGTATGTGTTGGTTATTTTAGTTGGTTTAGAGGATATTCATGTATTACATTTCATTAAATTATTGATCCATTGCTTGTTGTGTTATATCTTCTATTACATGTGATTTATGACTATTTCATGATTGTTATGCATGTGTTTTGATGTCATTTTGATTACGGTTTCCTAACAATACTGACCCTATATATGTATGCTCGTGGATGATTTCTATGTTTTACATTACTATTTGTTGTGTTTGGTCTTGTATGGGACAAAGTCATAGTTACTTGCTACAGAAAGATCCACATGATAAACTAATCTCAACCATTGTTTATTATATTATATGTGTGTTTGTTCATCTTTGTGATGATAGGTTTGCAGGTACCAGGCTACATCTTCCCTGAATTGGCAGGAGTGAGTGTGCCCTATCACAATATCTCAATGGTAAGAGAGGGGAGATAATATTCAGGCCTAAATCTCTACCCTAATCCCTTATTTTTTCCAAGACATAGACAAGAATTTGATTGACTATCCTATCTGAATCCGTCAAGTGACATGGATTCATTAGCCTTTCTGTGTGTGTCTATGTTTGTGTTTCAGTTGTTTCTTTGTTTCAATTCTTTTTCTCTTTAGATGGTTTTCAGTTGGATTAATGATGCTTTTAGCTTGTTTTATTTAATGATTAATTATGGTAAATATCGATGTTAATAATTGCACCTTTGATAAGGTTAAAATGTTAATATATTAAATATATGTCTATTTAATAATTAAATACCTATATTTAATTAATTGATTTAATTATTAAGTCTTAATTTAATAATTGAGATTTAATAAATATTAAATCCAAATATTGTAATTAATTGTGCAAACTCAATTATAAAATATTACTTTAAGTTGCATGATTAATTCATTTAATTTAATTAAGTATTTTCATGCTTTTTGATTTATGACTTTGATTTTTGATTTTATAGTTGGGTTGTACATTGTTTTAAGTGAAATTGAAATTAAAATATTTCTTTTAATTTTTAATTAGATAATTAATATTCCATTAGGGATGCACTTTTTGAAAGCCTAAATGCCTAGTTTTCTATATCTCTGAATAGAAAGCCATTTTGGAGGTTGTTCAATCAAGGGGAAGGAGAATTCACGTGATTGGAGATTTGTTGAAAACTTAGGAGTATTTTGGATTCGTGATTTCTTTAGATTTGAATTGGATCTTTTCATCTGTTACTAAGGTAGGATCTTGACCTTGATAATTCTATATTCTAGATCCATGTCTTCTATGCATCTGGATTGTTGGGATCCTGTGTCAGAATCTTCCTTGTTTGATAATATGTGTTTATATTGCTTATAATTTTAAGAATAGGTTATTGGAGCATTTATGTGGTTTTTAGTTCATGATTGTATGTTAGATCGATGTTTTGGGCTTAAGGGTTTCGTTTAATTGTCTTGGTTGTTATATGGACATCATGGTTTCATTTGATATGATTTAGTTTTCAAAACTATCATTAGGGTTTTAGATCTGTGAATGATGCTTTCCTTTGTGAGAGATTTTGGTATTTTTTCTTGAATGAACAATAGTCTTTAGATCTGTAGATCCCTTACCTTGGAAATAAAAATAGACCCTTACCAGACTCTTGTCCAAAATCCCTGATCTAGATCTGCATGGAGAAAGAGACAAAAAACCAAGAGTTAATTACATGCTTAGAAATTCTCTAAAATAATGATTAATATTAAATTTAATATATTTTCATTGTTTGCATCAATTGCATGGTTTTAGAAAAATCCTTCAATATTCTTCCTTTAGAACTATTTCTCTTCTCTATAAAAAAAAACTATATATATTGTTTATATGAAAAATATATCTCTTTTATTGAAAAGGTCAAATTATATCAATCTATTGTTAAAAATAATAATAATAAATTATTATATGCTACTGGAAATAAAAAAAAATCATACTGGTTTTTCTCTATTCTTTTTCAAAACAAAAAATAAAATAAAATATTAGATGGCTTTGGGAAAATAATGAATCTTGAAATAAAATTATTATAAACAAAATGTTTATTGTTAAAGGAAATTTAAAAAAAAAAAATTTAATAAAATTCTATTTGTGGGAGGCGAAAGCCACCAAATACCCCAACCCCCCCTTTGTACTATCATGCGGTATCTACTGCATGGTAGTGGTGTTGGAAATGAGTTGAGTAACTAAGAGGGGAGGGGTGAATTGGTTACCACAATAACATATTCAAGTCACTTAGATGTCTTAAACAAACTTATCACTCTACTCAGTTAATAAAAGATATTCTACTATTACTCAGTTAACAAAGCAATCTTAAGATATTAAATGTGATTAACCTTTAGTGGTTAAGTGAAAAAACATAAAGCATAAAGAAAATTAAATGTAAATAGATGACACCAAGATTTAACATGGAAACCCATTTTGGGAAAACCACCAATTGCAACTAGTTACTACTTTTACTCTTCTAAAGTGAGCCTTGTTACGAACCAACCCTGTTAAAGGTTACAAAACACACTGTTAAGTGTGACCCTATTAGAGGATTTAATCACCATGTTAGGAGTGGCCTTGTTAGAGGTCTTCAAGCACTTCCATGTAAAAATACCACCTTGTGAGAGGATTTATGAAATATTGTTAAGTCTACTCTGTCAATAGGTTTGGATCACTGCTACAATTGTTAGAGAGTAACAATGAGTTGACCTGATTGAAAAAGAAAATCACTTTGCAGATTCAGATCTATGTACTAGCTTTAACTGGATCCTCACTTATCAAATATTCTTTTGCAACTCGGTCTGGATATTTTTTCCTTAATCAAAATTCCTTCTTATTTTGCCTTCACTCTTCATATCAAAAAATCTTTCACTTATTCAATCCAAACTTGACCTTGTATATATATGATAACCTTTTTCAAGTCGGCTTGAATATCCTTCCAAATAAACAATAAAAATCAAATTTATCGGTTGTAATTAACCAATTAAACATAAAGTGTAAACTACTGTTAGTCGAATGACACTAAATGCATAACTCGGTTAACACTATAATCCTTTGATGCCTGACCGTTACTCGGCTGAAAATGTATTTCCTGAGTGAAATCAGTTAATACTGCAAATCATATGTTTGATATTGGAGTCTTCTTCAATTCCTGAGAGAGCTTGACATACACTGATTGTGCTCGGTTAGGTTTAGCCATTTGTGTAACATCACTAAATTTGTGTAACATCAATGAAAATACACAATTGAATAATTGTCTTTAACAATCTCCCTCTTTGGCAGTAATGGCAACACAACATGTCATAATACAAGGAATTTTAGAGCAATAGAAACAATAAATTTTTTTAAATTTTCTTAGCTTCATTCTGATTCTCATCTAGAAAATTCCCTCTATCTTCATAGTTAGTGATATACAAATTTATCCCTCTTACATTAGTCTCTATTCCAGATAAAATTTCCCCCTCTAATATAAATATTTTTTAGGCATTACATCAATAATCTATCTCTTTGACATCCAATGCCAAAGACTCTATCCAATGAAGTTGTAATGTACCTGATGTACTAATTCATATGCAATAAGCTCTGACAATCTGCATCAAATTATTAGATCTTCACTATAGCTTGGTTGATGCATCACTAATCTGTGTGTTAGTGAGCCTTTGTTAGGGAAATTGCCCCTATCTTTCCTCCAAGATACAAGAATGCATCCTTACATAAAGTTTTTGTGAATATGTCTGCAATTTGTTCTTTAGTATTCACATATTCCAACCTTACTTCATTGTCCTGAACCAATTCTCTCAGGAAATGATACTTTATTGCAATATTCTTAGTCTTAGTATCCATCATAGGGTTCTTTGAAATTTTAATAACACAAGTGTTGTCATAGTAGATAATATCTAGCTCTCTGATTTCCTCCTTCATGCCTAACAACAACTATTTGAACCATATGACATTTGAACAATTAATTGTTGCACCGACATACTCTACCTCTGATGTAGACTAAGAAATACAATTATATTTCTTCCTAATCCAAGAGACTAACCTCTTTCCAAGGAAGAATGCTTCACCACTGGTGCTCTTTTTGTCATCAACACTTCTTGCCCAATCAACATTAGTAAAAGTCTTCAAATAAAAGTTTCCTCCTTTCTTATACCATAATGAATAATCTTTAGTACCCTTAAGATATCTCAAAATCCTTTTGATAGTCATCAAATTATTCTCTCTAGGATTATTTAAAAACCTTGCAACAATACCAAATGCTAATGCAATATCAGGCCTAGTGTGAAAAACATATTGAAGTTTACCAATCATGGATCTGTAGGTAGTCTAATTTACCTCCTTTGAATCATCATCCTTAGACAACTTATGTCCATTAGACATAAGTGTTCCAACTGGTCTGGAATCTTCTATTCCAAATTTATTCAGTATCTCTTTGATATATTTGGACTGAGTAATGTAGATACCATCCTTCATCTGATGAACTTGTAAACCAACAAAGAATTTGATTTCTCCAAACATAGACATCTCAAATTCCTTACTCATTTCTACAAAGAATTCTTTGCATAAATCATCATGTCGATTGAATAGTATATCATCAAACAATATCTCTACTAATAGTATCTTGTTATGAGGTCCTTCTTTCATGTACAATCTACTATTTTCATTAGTTCTCTCAAATCCAATTCTTACCAAGTAACCATGCAGTCTTTCATACCAAGCTCTAGGAGCTTTCTTTACTCCATACAAAGATTTGTGCAATTTGCAAACCATATTCCTTTTATTAGGATAAAAAAAACCTTCAGGTTTCTCAATATACACTTCCTCTTCCAAAATTCCATTCAACAATGCAGATTTTACATCCATTTGGTATACCTTGAATCCTTTAGGTGCTGCATATGCGAGAAGAGTTCTAACTCCTTCAAGTCTTGCAACAGGAGAAAAAATTTCTCCATAATCAATACCCTCTTCTTGAGCATATCCTTTGCATACTAATCTTGCCTTGTTTCTAGAGACTTCACCTTTTTCATTCAACTTGTTTCTAAAAACCCACTTAGTACCAATCACATTCTTATCTTTTGGTCTAGGCACAAGAGTCCAGGTATTTTTCTTTTCTATCTACTCAGTCTCTTCATTCATGGCTTCTATCCAACTTTCATCATTAAAAGGATCTTTAATGGATCTAGGTTCAATTTCACTAAGCAAACATGTACCTTTAAGTTTGTTCCTTGTCATTATACCTTCTATTTAATCTCCAATTATTTTTTGAGGTGCATGATGCATTCTAACATATTTGTGAAGTAAAATTTCCTTCTTTGATTCTAGGATAAAATTACTTGGTTCATGATGCTCAAACATTCTATTATGCTCTTCTAACTAATACTTGGTTGACTTTGTCTGAGACTCGATTGCCTTTATCGGAGACTCAGTTTCCTCTATCTAAGACTCGGTTTCCACTGTCTGTGACTTGGCTACAATTGTTAGCAGCTCGGGTTGCACAAGTTGTAACAAAGTTTGTGCTGATGAATTAAATGGTTGGCATGGTTGTTGTCCAATCATCATTTCTTGTGTCTTAGGCATAGTATCAGGTTCATAATACACAAAGTTCTTGTAGTCCTCAGGCTCTTTACTATTTTTTTCTTCACTTCTCTCTGTAAACTCATCAATCTTTACATGTACACTTTCTATGACTTTATGAGTAGCAAGATTCAAACATTTATATGCTTTTGTTTTACAGGAGTAGCCTAGGAATATGCCTTCATTATCTTTTACATAAAATTTTCCATTTCTTTCTTCCTTCAAGATCTAGCATTTACTTCCAAATACTTTGAAATAATGAAAATTGGGTTTATAGCCATACCATAATTCAAAGGGTGTCATCAGTACCTTTCTTCAGTTGAACTCTGTTCAAGGTGTGAACTGTAGTGTTGATAGCTTCCTTCCAGTATTTTGTTGCAACATTCTTTTCAATCATCAAGGTCCTTGCACAATCCATAATAGATCTGTTTCTTCTTTCTTCTAGTCCATTTTGTTGTGGTGTACCATGGGTAGATACTTGTCTCTTGATTCCTCTTTCATTGGAGAATTCATTGAAATTATTAGAAATGAATTCACCTCCTCTATTAGATCTTAGGCACCTTAGTTTCTTTCATGTTTCCTTCTCAACTCTAGAAAGGTACCACTTAAACTTTTGAAAAGCCTCTAATTTTTCTTTGAGAAACATAACAATCATAATTCTGGAATGATCATAAAAAAATAGAATGAAATAATTCTCTCAAGTGTAACTTGTTGTTCCAATTGGTCCACATAGATCAGTATGCACTAACTCTAAGACTTCTTCAGTATTTTAATTCTTTCTCTTGAAACCAATTTTGTCCATCTTCCCAATTTGACATTGTTTGCATATTGCCAACTCAGGTTTCTTCAAAATAGGAATACCTCTTACTCTTTTTTTCTTGCTTATGTTGACCAGTTTATCAAAATTCACATGATATAATCTTTTATGCCATAACCAACTTTCTTATACTTGTGCAATAAAACATGAACTTTCAGTAAGATCAAGATAGAATAGATTACCTTTTGTTTTCTTTCTAGTTCCAACTAGGTTTCCTTTACCATCCAAGAGCTTGGCCTTACCATTCTTGAATTCTACCTTGAAACCAAAGTTATTAATTTGTTCCACACTTAGTAGATTACACCTTAGTCCTTCAACCCACTAATTATTATCACATTTGATTCTTTCAGTTAGAGAAATACAACCTTTACCTTTCACATAGAAAGGTTCATTATTCCCAAATCTCCCACCATCATAGTGGTCAAGATGATCAAATTGTGTTTTTATCACCAAGCATGTGGTGAGAACAACCACTATCAATTATCCAAGTGTCATTAACATGAGAGAAAAGTGCATTCTTTTCATTTTCTTCATTATCTGACTCATCCTTAATAGAAATGTAAAGCATTTCATCTTCATCTTCATCACTATCAGAATCTTTTGCAATATAACAAGATTTCTTACCTTTGTCATTGTATCTTCTAAAATCTTTCTTGCCTTTGTACTTGTTGAAATTTCTCTCATATTTATCTTCTTTGTTTGGACACTTAGCAACAATGTGGCCAACCTCATCACCTAAAAAGAAAATTAATGGTATTCTTCCTTTGTACTTTCCTTTTCTCTTGGTAGCTCTGTTTGCAAGTAGTGCTTCAATGATTTATATATCTTCATCATTAGAGTCATCATCACTATCATTGTCAATCTATTTTCCTTTTGATTTTATATTCATCTTACCAAGGCTTAGTTTAGCTTTGAATGCAGACTCAAAATTGCTAGGATTAGGAGAATAATTGTCAAAATTGTCCAACTAAAAAGTTGTTATCCTTCCAACCAATGCATCTAGATTTATATTATTACTACACCTCATCTCTTGAACAGCTGAAACTCTAATTACATAGATAGGAAGTAAAGTTATCAATACCTTACTAACCATTTTTTTGTCTTCAATCTTTCCACCAGCACGTCAGATGGCATTGACACTTTTCTTGATTCTTTCACTATATTTTGTAATGCCTTCTCCTTCTTTCATTTTCATCTGATCAAACTGACCTCTGAGACTCTTTGCTTTGGCTCTCTTTCCATTGTCATCTCCTCCATGGATTTCATGTAGTCTCTTCCACATTTCATAGGAAGTAGGGGAGTCTTTGACTTCATCAAATCCTGAATAGGTGAGTGAAGAAGCTATATCAATCATCATTATGTTATGATTCTTCATGTCCACCATCTGATCCACAAACATAGGTCTAGGTGGTTCCACATACTTGTGGTCCAAGAATTGAAAACCAGTATCTCCAATAGTAGATAGATGTAGCCTCATCAACTCTTTCCATGTAACAAAGTTGTCTTTGTTGAGCTTGGGGATTTCCCTTCTGGAAGACATCTTTGATCTTTAGCTTAGGCCTTGAAACCTTCCCTGAAAAAACCAAATTATATGACACCAATTGTTGGAAATGAGTTGAGTAACTGAGAGGGGAGGGGTGAATCCTTTACCACAAAAATAGATCCAAGTCCCTTAGATGTCTTAAACAAACCTATCACTCTGCTCGGTTAATAAATGATATTTTGTTGTTACTCGGTTAACAAAGCAATATTAAGATATTAAATGTGATTAATCTTTAGTGATTAAGTGTAGAAACATAAAGCATAAATAAAATAACATGTACATTGATGACACCAATATTTAACATGGAAACCCAATTTGGGAAAACCACCAATTGCAACTAGTTACTATTTTTCACTCTTCTGAAGTGAGCCTTGTTAGGAGCCAACCCTGTTAAAGGTTACAAAACACACGGTTAGGTGTTACCCTATTAGAGGATTTAATCACCCTATTAGGAGTGTCCTTTTTAGAGGTCTTCAAACACTTCAGTGTAGAAATGCAACCTTTTCAGAGGATTTATGAAAGACTGTTAAGTCTACTTTGTCAAGAGATTTGGATCACTGCTACAATTGCTAGAGAGTAACAATGAGTTGACCTGATTTAAAAATAAACTAACTTTGAAGATTTAGATCTGTGTAATGGATTTAACTAGATCCTCACTAATCAAATATTCTTTTGCAGCTCGGTTCAGATATTCTGTCCTTAATTATAATTCCTTCTTATTTCACCTTCACTCTTCATATCAAAATCTCTTTCACTTATTCAATCCAAACTTGACCTTGTATATATATGATAAGCTTTGTCAAGCCAACTTGAATATCCTTCGAAATAAACAATTAAAAGCAAATTTTTCAGCTGTAATTAACCAATTAAACATAAAGTGTAAATTGTTGTTAGTTGGCTAGCACTAAATGCATAACTCGATTAACACTGCAATCCTTCGATGCCCGACTATTACTCAACTGAAATTTTATTTCCCAAGTGAACTTAGTTAATACTCTCAATCACATGTCTGATACTGGAGTCTTCTTCAATGCCCAAGAGAGCTCAACATACATTGACTGTGTTCGGTCGGGTTTAGACATTTCTATAACACCATTACATTTCTATAAGGTCAATGAAATACACAATTGAATAATTGTCTTCAACAAGTGGGTTGCGACATACGTGATACCACTGGTGTGCATAGTGGACCTGCAGTACACCTGCACTACCACTGTTGTAGTGGGCTGGTGGGCTGCGGATAGGGTCAGGACTATGGGAGGTGAGGGGACCTTAGCACCCAAATCCCTCGATCCACCAATCTTTGTTAGTTTTTTTTATTTAAATTATTGTTTTTTTAAGTTTGTTTTATTTGTTTGGTTTTATTAAAAGTTTTATTATTATATTAATTATAGTTTTATTAATAGTTTTTAAAAGTTTTAATTAAAATTTAATGAATTAATATAGTTATTATTATTTTTTATTAACAATGATTATTAGTTAAGTTTAGTAATTAATATGTAATATTATTATTAATATTAATTCTAAGTATTATTTATATTGATGAGATTTGTTGATTTGATGTCATCAAATTTAGAAAGATATGTTAGTTAAGTGAATAGAGATATTTTACTAGATCATTTATGTAATCATGATGTATCTATAGTTATAATTTTGTATGCTTGATTTGAACATTTTATAGGTACATAGATGTTCGTAACTACTTTCAATCATAGCTATGCATGAGTGTCTTTCACATGTAATCTCATAGTCAACTGCAAATTTTATTATGCAATGTATGTCATTGCATTCTTTGTGGATTATTTGTTATTGTATTTAGGAAATATGTTGACTATTAGGAGGTGAAACCTAATGTTCAGGGGTTTTCTTTTCTCTATGGTGTCCTATGTGTTTTTAGTGCATGTTCTTTTGATTGTCATATTGGTTCAATTTCTATATCAACCTTGTTCAGTCTAGGTGTAAGTTTATGTGATCTCTTGGGGGTACTTTTGTGATTTATATTATTGAGAGTAGCATTCCCTATATGGGAAGGAATCAGTATCAGGAACCATGTTTTATCTTCTTAATGTCATGATGATCTTTTGAGCCTAGGTAGGTTAACTGAGTGTCTAGAGGGGAAGTGACCTGCAATGGGGACTAGGGCCCTAAGTTGATACTAGGGTAATGTTGGAATTAAAATTATATTTGTCATCAGTGAAAACACTTATTCGATTCTGAATGCTTACCGAGCTCATCACTCAGTCTACAGCCTATACCGAGCATTCAGTAATCACCTTGAAAAGCTCAGCAGTTAAACAGTTCAAACCGAGCAGAACAATGGTCACCGAGCATATGAACAGTTCAGTAGTGTTTACCGAGAAGAGCAACATGTACCGAGCAGACGGTAGTCACCGAGCTTCACTGTAACTATCGAGCCATCTGTTGAAGTCAACCGAGAAGTTAGTTTCCATCGAGTCACCAGCGGTTACCGAGTGACACTATATCTACCGAGTCACCAACGGCTACCGAGTTCCAAGCTACACTTCGGGACTAGTATGGACCGAGCTTCTACTCTTACCGAGAGCATGA
>MU226638.1:1702601-1723277 GCA_018584345.1 Thuja plicata | reverse complement strand
AGTACCAAAGTTTTGTGGGTACCATCCCCACCCCAGTTTTACTTTCTACTTGGAAGGTTTCTGGGTCACCAAATCTTTGTGTTTATGTGTTATGAATGATTATACTTTCATGCTTGCAGTAGATTAGATAAATGAATGGTCAAGTATATACAAGTGCATAAATGATTTAAAGTTTTAAAAGTTACTGATTCACCCCTCCCCTCTCAGTAACTTGGCTAGTCTTGATTATTTCCAACAGGGTAAAGCATTGGCAAGTAACTCAATAAGTGGAAACATGAAACATTAATGGGGTTCTAAAATGAATTAATAAGAGGTTTTGATTCTCTACCCATTCCTTGGGTGATATTACATGCTAGGGTGGGAGTTAAAATCCTTGTCTCCACGAAAGGATTACCAAGCCATATAGAGTCACTTGGGGGCCAGGGTCTAAGGAGGACTACTAGGGTATTTCAAGGGTAGACTTATGTGATGACACTTCCCTATATGCATCTTAGGTTTTCCTATATGTGTTGGGTGCCTCTAGTATTGTGTATATTCCTCATTGTATTTAAAAAAGCTTCTAGGATCTTCCTATGCATTTCTTTACGATGTCTTGTATACCTTTGTTGTTTCCTTATTTTTGTATACCCATATGAATGGGCTTGATATTATCTCCTCAAGGCAATGGGAGTGGACCTTTGGTTCCATGAGGTTGGATGGTAGTGATTCTTTTAACATTTGAGATTCGACATTCTTTTCCATGCTTGGATGATCTTTGTTGCAGTTCTACCTTCTTATTCTTCTGGAGACTTGTTCAGTTTCATGAGTTGTATACTTGTACCATATTTGTATATTGGTTGACATCCTTTCTAAGGATAAGTTTTATTGTTATGTATTTTTGCATACCCTGTGACTTGTGTAGTGGATGTTTATTCTTTTATGTGTACCTTGGGTATCAGTTGTATATGCTTTCTTATTATAGGATATGGATATTATGGATTAAGTGGAAGTATCTTTTATATTAGTTATTTCTATTTGTTCTTTGTAGATTATTTTTCCTAAGTAATTCTACGTCAAGGAACCCTCAATAATTGTAATCTTTGTTTAGTTGTATTTATGTGTATGTCATGTACTTCTTTGTGTTGCTTTCACATTGTTATAATTATTATTTATAAACATTAAAAATAATATGTCATGTTAACTTAGTTGCATATTTAAGTTAGTTTCTCTTGGGTTCCCTAGCAGGGCATTACACTTGGTATCAGAGCCCATGTTTCTATAGTAGGAACTCTGGGAATTTGTGTGCCCATTATTTATCTTTTTGTTTAAAACTTGAAACAAACATAGACATAAAACTATGATGTATTTAAAGTTATTGCTTGGTGATTATTTATTTTCTTTTATCTTTATTTGGTGGCCATGGAAGGGGTGGGAATTATATACTTTCCATGAGTGTCAAACAAGAGAGTTTTCATAAATAAAGTAAACATGAGAAAAGGGATGAACACCAGGCTGAGTCTGAAGAGCCATGCACCAGGTATTTATTGCAAGTGATTCTAAATCATCTGGGTCTTGATCAGGGTAGAGTCAAGCAGGATGTTTCTCATCACTCTCGGATACAAAAGAGGGTGAGGGAGAGATCTAGGAGCCCTCCAAGGAGGAATTTTGTAGTCGGTCTTGATACTATTACAATGAACCATATGAGAGATCTTATGAGAGCATGACCTACTCCCTTTGATGGGAAAAATTTAGGATCAGAGGATGAGACTTGGCTTATTTCCTTAAAGAGATGTTTTTCTATGCACCCCTTTAGTAGAAATACTAAGGCCAAGTATGAAATTATGCAACTCTCTCATTTTGTGGTAGTTTGGTGGAAGATTGAGGAGGAGAAGTTTGGACTCCACATGGATATTGTTAGTTGGGAGTTGTTACTTTTGAACTTCTGAGATTACTTCCTATTAGATCATTGGAGGTAGCAATGAGCAAATGAATTACATAGCATGCGACAGTTGACTATGTCAGTAGAGGAGTATGAGTGTCATTTCTTCAAGCTCAAGAAGTATGTCGGGTTTGGGCAGGATTCAACTCTCATTATTAAACACTTCATTAGGGGGCTTGATGAATGGATCATTGGGGGAGTTAAGCTCTTTGAGCCTCTGACCCTCAGGACTGTCATCATCAAATCTAATCTTGTGGAGACGAACTTAGCTTTGGGCTATGGTGGTCAGTTGGGAGTTCACTCTAGTGGATCTACTTCTAGTTTCAGGGGTAATGATGCTTAGGGAGCTAGGAATTATAAAGTTCCTTCTATCTTTCTGAAAGGTAATCAGTCCCAATAATAGGGAGGATGCATTCCTCCTATTCAGAGTGGTGATTCTTGGATTAATAATTTATGTGATATTCAGTGCAACAAGTGCAAATGAACTGATCAGCCAACATAGAGTTCACATCAGGATGTCAGTAGGGGTATTTTTCAAGAGTCAAGTGCACCTTTAGGTAGAGGAGGTGGTAGTAGAGGAGGTTTTTTTTCCTGTGGGTAGTTTGGTCATGTTATGGTTAATTGTCCCCGGTGTGTAGCGCAGTTCTCAGGACAGTGGCCAATATCTTCTAAGCCTACAATTGGGAATGTTGGTAGATCTCATAGAGTGTATGAAACCTTTGATCACAATCCAATTGTGTATCATTCTACTATGAGCAATAATGTGAATAGAGGACCAGGAGCTATTTTTCACATTCCTAGAGTATGGAATGATCCGTAGTGTTCGAATTAGAGGGAAGGGAAGGGTCCTATGGGATCCATAGATTGAGTATTTTGGGACTCGGTAGGATGGTTTGTGTTGAAAGATTCATATCTCTATCTTATTGTGCACTTCCAGGAGTAAGCCTAGTTTTAGGGGGGAGGATGTAATACCCACCCCTTAGTTAGTTTTCTTTTAAGTTGTGGTTTCTAAACTCTTTTAGGCCTTTTCATGTATCTATTGGTTATTTCAGCTGGTTTTGAGGATATTCATGTATTACTTTTAATTATATTATTGATCCATTTCTTATTTGTGTTATATCTTCTATTTACATGTGATTTATGGCTATTTCATGATGGTTATGCATATGTTATGACATAATTTTGATTACTATTTCCTAGCAATACTGACCCTATATCTATATGCTCATGGATCATTTGGATGTTTTACATTACTATTTAGTGTGTTTCGTATGGCATGGGATAGATTCATAGTTACTTGCTTTTATGAGGTCCACATGATAAACTAATCTCAACCATTTCTTTTTTATATTATATGTGTGTCTTCTTGTCTTTGTGATGACATGTTTGTAGGTACCGGGCTACATCTTCCCTAAATTGGCAGGAGTGAGTGTGCCCTATCGCAATATCTCAATGGTAAGAGTGTTCGTAAGTGATCAATTTTTTAATGTGATTCACTTTTTGGTTTTTATTTATGGAAACACATCTGGTTTACAAATCGATTCCTATAAAGATAAGATTTGTTGATTCAGAAATTGACTAAGTATAGAAGCAGAGATACAAAAGTGTTTTGGATATCAAAGATCAAGATCAATGAATTAGGTCAAGTGAGCTTAGAGGAAGAAAATATGGGGTATGTGTGATCTAAACCTAAGATCTATTTGATTTTGGTAAATTCTA
Organism: Thuja plicata; assembly: GCA_018584345.1. Classification (NCBI taxonomy): domain Eukaryota; kingdom Viridiplantae; phylum Streptophyta; class Pinopsida; order Cupressales; family Cupressaceae; genus Thuja; species Thuja plicata. The sequence continues at coordinate 1,719,640 of MU226638.1, read as the reverse complement.
CTATGAGTTAGAGAGAATTGAAGATAGAAAGACTACAGTAGAACAACGATACAAAGAAGTTGGACAGTAGTGAAGATTGAGAGAGTATGACATGAAATCTTGGAAATTGGAGTTGGATTTTAGTTGTTGATAACCTACACATTGACTATGTAAGAGTGTCAAATATGCATTTTATATTTACTCTATTAAATGTATTTTTTATTGAAGGCTGACTATGTAATATTTGCATTGGGAGCCAACTTTGTAAAGTTGTGAAATATATATGTAAGATCTTTTTTATAAAGATATATGTTGGTTGATGATGGTGAGATAAATAGGTTGAGAAAATAGCAGAGTAGAGAATGACAGAGACCACTAATGAACTATAAAGGAACTATCTAAGAGCTAGTGATGCTTTTTTTGTTCATGACTGAGAACACTTTGTAGACATAATTACTTTGTAAGATTTGTAAGCTCAGGTGGCCCCTAACAGGGTGTTGTGAATGTTTAACATGGTTTTTATTCCTTTAACAAGGAAATGTGCTATGTAATATTCAGCTCTTAATAGGTCTAGGTCTCCTAATAGGGACATTATACTTTAGTACATGCTTGTGGGTACCATCCTCACCGGGGTTTTCCCTTAGCCAGGGTTTCCTCAAAAACAAAATATGGTGTTATGAGTACTGTGTCATTTTCTTATATTCTTTTCTTTACTAAAATTTTATGGTTAATGTTTAACTGGTTGAAGAATTCAATTAAGTACTATAATAATGATTCACCCCCCTCTCAGTATTATACAATCCTAACAATTGGTATCAGACCTTTTGGCCCTTGGAGAGAAAGTCTAACAACTTGAGGGAGATCAGAATGGATTTGGATAGTTTGCAAGAAAAATTTGATGCTTCACTCAAAGACCTTGACAAAGTAAAAGCAGAAAATGGAGAGTTGAGATTCAACATGTGAAGAGCTGAGAAATTTATAAAGAAAATCAATGAAAAACTTAAGCTTTATAGAAGTCAAAGACAAGATCTTATGGTTAAGATAAAAGAGGATTCAGATGAAGAAATTTTAGACCAAGTGAGGAAACTAAAAGAAGAGAATGAAACTCTAAAACTTGAGAATGAGACTATGACTAAAGAAATACATATAAAAAAGGATGCTAAGAAGAAATTTGAAGAAGCTTTAAACAGTGCATTACATCAAATGAAGAATGAGGCTAACAACTACAAGAACAAGTATCTTGAAATGAAGAAATACAATCAGATTGTAAAAGGTGAACTTGTTAAAGCAAAGAAACACATTGAGAAACTTCACACCAGTAGTGACTTGATTGATGAACAGAGAGACAAATAGAAACCTAAAGGTGATATGACTGGTAATGGCTTCAATGAAGCTAAAATTTCAAAGAATCTGGAAGAGAAATCCAATGAGAAGATTGATGCTGAGAAACCTTCTAATCAAGAACCTAAAGAGAAGATCAGACCCTTTAGAGGTAGATGCTTTGGTTGCAATATATTTGAACACATGAAGAGAGACTGCAGAGGTAATGCCCCTTTTAGAACTTTTTCAGGTAATTGTTTAAACTATAATGGATATGGGCACAAGAAAGTTGAATGTAGAAAACCTAATCAATCTGGATATAGACAAGACAATGGAAGAGAATCTATTGTCAAACCTACATGCTACAAATGTAATAACATTGGACGCATTGGGAAGTATTGTAAGCTGCAAGTTAATCAGGAAAGAAGACCTCCTGGTGCATGAGCACCAGGGTCAAGCAGAAAGGCTAAAGAGGAAAACTACGATCACTCATGGATCCTAGAGGATTTGAAGATATATGAAGACTAAAAGGACCTAAAAGGTCTAAAATATTATAAATTGGGCCATTAGTGCCTACGAAATGTAATGGAGTCATAAAATGTAAGATTGCCAAAGTTGACTAATAAAGGCCTTATAAGGCTATGTAATGGGGGTATAAGTAACTTAAGAGTATTAGTAGTATTTTGGGTTAGCATTAATGGTTATAATTTTTTTAAGAGACCATTTCCACACAATAAAAATGGTTGTCATGTTTCAAGTTGGGAAAAGTCACAAAAAGTCATTAAAATTGCCAAAATGTAATAAGCATGGCTTAGAGAAGATCAACGCCAAGAGGTAGTTTTGGGTAGTTAAGTGGTTGGTCAATTGGAACAGATTATTCCTTGTCTATTTATGTATTTTAACTAAAAGAAAAATAGGTTTGGTTGGGATTTTGGAGAAAGGAGTCCATGTAATAGATGGGAAGATCAATAAAAGTCAAATTTTCTGCACTTTTTCATGTTTAGATAGTTATAACAGTCCTCTTCATTCATATTTTCTAGATCTAAATACTACTTTATTGAAACCTTTGTGATTTTGAATGTTTCTACATTAAGTTAAGAGTATTTTTTATTTGGAATCATTGCATTTGGTTGAGTAAGCAAAGAGTTATCTGTGTTTTGGTATAGATTGTCCAAACCCTCCACCAGGGTAACCCGAGAGGAGGAAAATGTAGTTTCCTTGATGCCATACGTATTGTATAACCCCATGTTTGGTAGGGAGATGGGGAAGAGTGTATATTACCTACCTCAATAGTTTTAGAAGGCCATGAACTTGTTGGTACATGCATTGGATGGTGGAAGAGAGTAGTTTGTTGAAGAAAGTTGAAGATGATTGTATCAGAAAAATGCAGTCCAGTGGAGGGGACATATCTCTTAAGTAAACCGTTGGATCTTTCTGAATTTGAAATGTGTTAGAGATAACCTAATTGTACACATCCTCACCAAAGGGATTTTGAAAATAATTTTTTTTTAAAAATTTATTGGTGACTGTGTATGGGTCTATGCAAGGGGAAGTGACAGGGCAGTTTATGAGGAATTTCCTTCATAAATGTGTTGGGAAAGTTTTGTAATGGATTAGGAGTTGTGAGGCGAGTGTGGAAAATAATTGAAGGGTTATAGGAAGAAATATATGGTATATATTTTAATTTAGGGGTTTGGGGACACATTAGAAGGGTTGGTTATTTTGATTGTTCCAAAATGAGAAGTTGATTGTCATAGTGGACAATAAGATTGAGTTTTTGCATTTAAGTGTGGGATGCATAGTAGTTTTGTTTGGAGAAGATACGAATGGTTGTAGGGGGATGTGTAGAGATTCCTCTTTGTGAGAAGATTAGTGGTGTATCCATAGAGAGTGATCCAAGTAAGTGGGTTGGGACAATCACATCATATGATCAAATATGTATTGGTGCATGCTAGGAAGGGTTCAAAGAGTGAAGACATCAAGATGTGGAGTCTAGTGGAAGATAAGATTGTTGCAGACCACTAGCCTCTGCATCAAGTGGTATCAGAGCGAGAAAAGGGTCTGGGGTTTGGAATATTTAGAGTCCTTTTTTGATGCTTGGAGTTGAAGTATCCTCTAAGAGTGTTCTAAAGTGGTGGCTTGAGATCTGAAGAATCCTAGATTGGTGTGAGAAGATGGCGATGACCAGAAGTGAGAGAGAGTTAGCCAAGTTGCTGAAAGAATACCTAGTTGAAGGAAGAAAAGAAGAGAGGAAGTAGAAAGAAAGAGGAATGAAGAAGAAACAAGGAGGAAAGAAGAGTTGAGAAGCTTGAGGAAAGCTTTGGAGGAGCATGAAGAAGAGAGAAAGGAGATGGAAGAAAAGTTAAGAAGCCTAAATAGAGCCTTAGAAGAAGGTGAAGAAAGATTAAAGAAAATTGAGAAGATTCTTAAGGATGCTACAAGTTGGCACTTGAGGGTAAAGAGGAAGATGAAATGGAATATTCAGAAACTACTTGCAGCAGCAAGGAAGAAGAGACAGGTTGAAGAAGATGAGGGTACTAGGAAGGGTAGTCTTGATGCACTTATGATGAGAAGTGTAGGGACTTGTGGAAAAGTCTTGGTGAATGCTGGAGGAGACAGCATAGAGGAAGGCCTAGAGGGTCTTGGAGATGAGTTGCATTTGTGGAAGGAGTTTTCTGCAATAGTGGAGGAATGGCAGAGTTATGGAGGATTTTTGGAGGCACAAGAATGAGCAGCCTTCAAAGAAGACATTATATTTGTAGAGATGGGCCATGAGGAGGCTCAAAAGCTGAAAAAATCTTCTCCTAGCATGGAGATACTGATTGGCATGATGGTGAGTGAGGAGAAGCAGTAGCACGGGCAAGCCATGTTCACATTGGTGAAGGAATACAAGTCTTGATGCAAGATGAAGATACATGGAAGAGTTGCATGGTTCCAAGAGGATCTATATTTTCCAAAGGTCAAGATGAAGGCCTGATTTTTACTGACATGTGTTTATTTGCAGGTTTCCAAGTGGACTTGGAAAATTTTTAAAGCTCTGGAGTATGGGTCTTGAGCACCAGGGCCAAGCAAAAAGGTTAAAGAGGAACACTAGGGTTACTCATGGATCCTAGAGGATTTGAAGACATATGAAGACTAGAATGACCTAAAAGTTCTAAAATATTGTACTTTGGGCCATTAGTGCTCATGAAATGTAATGGAGTCATAAAATGTAAGATTGCAAAAGTTGGCTAATAAAGGCCTAATAAGGCTATGTAATGTGGGTATAAGTAACTTAAGAGTCTTAGTAGTATTTTGGGTTAGCATTAATGGTTATAAAGTCTTTAAGAGACCATGTAAACACAATAAAAATGGTTTTCATGTTTGAAGTTGGGAAAAGTCACAAAAAGTCATTAAAATTGCCAAAATTTAATAAGCATGGCTTAGAGAAGATCAACGCCAAGAGGTAGTTTTGGGTAGTTAAGTGGTTGGTCAGTTGGAATAGATTATTCCTTGTCTATTTATGTATTTTAACTATAAGAAAAGGAGGTGTGGTTTGGATTTTTGAGAAAGGATTCCATGTAATAGATGGGAAGATAAATAAAAGTCAAATTTTCTGCACTTTTTCATGTTTAGATAGTTATAACAATCCTTTTCATTCATGTTTTCTAGATCTAAATACTACTTTATTGAAACCTTTGTGATTTTGAATGTTTCTAAATTAGGTTAAGAGTATTTTTTATTTGGAATCATTACATTTGGTTAAGTAGGAAAAGAGTTATCTGTGTTTTGGTACAGATTGTCCAAACCCTCCAATAGGGTAACCCGAGAGGAGGAAAATATAGTTTCCTTGATGCAATACATAATTTATAACCCCATGTTTGGCAGGGAGATGGGGAAGAGTGTATATTAACTTACCCAATATTTTTTAGTAGGCCATGCACTTGCTGGTACGTGCATTGGATGGTGGAAGAGAGTAGTTTGTTGAAGAAAATTGAAGATGACTGTATGAGAACAATGTAGTCTAGTGCGGGGACATATCTCGTAAGTGAATCGTTGGATATTTCTGAATTTTAAATATGTCAGAGATAGCCTAATTTGACACATTGTCACCAGAGAGATTTTGAAAAAAAGGTGTTTTGAAAAATTTATTGGTGACTGTGTACGGGTCTATGCAAGGGGCAGTGACAAGGTAGTTTGTGAGGAATTTCCTTCATAAATGTGTTTGGGAAGTTTTGTAATGGATTAGGAGTTGTGAGGGGAGTGTGGAAAATATTATAAGGGTTATAGGAAGAACTATATGGTGTCTCTTTTCATTTAGGGGTGTGGGGACACATTAGAAGGGTTGGTTATTGTGATTGTTCCAGAATGAGAAGTTGATTGTCATTTTGGACAACAAGATTGAGTTTTTGCATTCAAGTGTGGGATGCATAGTAGTTTTGTTTGGAGAAGATATGAAGGGTTTCAGGGGATGTGTAGAGATTCCTCTTTGTGAGAAGATTAGTGGTGGATTCATAGAGAGTGATCCAAGTAAGTGGGTTGGGACAATCACATCATATAATCAAATATGCATTGATGCATGGTAGGAAGGGTTCAAAGAGTGAAGACATTAGGATGTGGAGTCTAGTGGAAGATAAGATTGTTGTAGACCACTAGCCTCTACATCACCTCCTATATGTTACAAATGTAATAATCCAGGACATATAGCCATGTTTTGCAGGTATAATGGATTAGACAACAGAAGAGTACCACCTCCTATGAATTCACAGAAGAATGGAAATGATATTGGTAAGAGTGTTGCAGATTTGAAGAATGATTTTGAAAGTTGTTTTAAGAAAGAACAAGATAACAATAGTGGTATTATTTGGAAGATCAAAGAAACAAGTGAGACATCAGTTCAGGGAGAGTTAGTAGATGCTACTAGATCTTCACCTGATGGTAGTAAAATAGAATCGACCTAATTGGCCAATCATGGCCTTAGGGGGAGCATTGGATACAGACATCAAAATATATCATGCCCCAAAATTTGTGGATTGAGATTGAGTGATCTTAGATATTAACTTGGCCGACATCATATAGTATAAATATGAGAGTGCAACATTAGCCGACGCATATATTTTATTCGTGAGATCTAACAGCCGACTGGACAATATTGAGTAAAAGTGAAATTTATGACTTAAACTTGTATAAAGCACTATTTGATGAGCTATCTCTTTACCATTTGATGAAGAGAAAGCTAAGGAGATCAAAGAGTAGAGAGATTCAGTCTATCCTACAATTGTCGTGCATGATCGATTGAAGCATAAACGTAGAATTGAGTAGAAGAAAGGTATTTTCATCATCTAACTATGGATGCACCTATTATTTTTGATGTTGTAGATCAACCTAGGTAAAATTTTAATAAAGATCCATTCAATTCCTATGAAGAGGATCCAGAAGGAGAATTTTCTCAAACCCCATATGGTGTATTACACGTAGAAGATATTAGGGCTTACATACTTTGTAAGTATGATATACTGGGAATTGAAGAGATATCAATGGAGATGTATTATATGACTGATAATGCAATCATGAAAGAAGAATACAAACACATTTATTAGTTAAGCATAATGAAAATTCTAGACTTATGTGAATTCGATGAAGATGAATGGTTTAAAATACTATTGAGCAAGATTCATGATCGGTTTATTTGGATAGGTGATCAACCTATGAAGATTTGTAGTTACCTAATTCATGAAATCACTGGACTAGACTATTGGATGATATCAGTTTTGGTTACTGATCATGCTATTGATATTCATGTTTTTTCACTGATGTCAACATATATTTCTATGGAGAAGATAGACTGGCTACTTAACTTGAAGGAGTGTACAGACACTATACGGATGATTCAGAATGATCAAAGTTGGATTTATGAAGAAGGATGTGTTCTGACCTTATCCCTAAGGTCACTTGGCTTTATGTTACATACTGTGGTTTAGTGAAGACTAGTTTTCTGGATTGTAACTATGATTCTGGACCGAGAAGGTCTCTATGTTTCAGGTATATCTTTCTAGAGAAGATATTTCAAAACTTGCAAGCTTACTGATGGACAGCTGACATATGGTAGAGTAATGGGTTGAGTTTGATTTTTGTTTGGATACTGATGACATCATCTATGGTGTGTATTCTACAGAAGACCTATTTCCTAGCCGACTTCAGACATGTAGCATGTGAAATTAATTGTGAGCATGAATTTCAAATCTACAAGTATATGTGATGGATTTTAAAAGTTGTATACTTTTTATAGATACTGTGTGTATCTTAGCAAGGGGCTATGTAATTATTTGTATGATGGAAAGCCTCAATTGGCCAACCTAGTTAATTATGTATTAGGAAAGGTTAATAGGCTGACCTAATGAATTATTGTAAGAGGGTATATATGAATGATAATTTCTTGTGGAGAAGTGTGATAGAGAAAAAGAAGGATAGATATGTGTGGAAGCTGCAAAGCTTGTTGACTGTTGGATATAAAGAAGAGTTGATACTTCATTGGAACTGACCAAGAAAAGACAATTTCTATCACATAATTCATTGGAATGTTTATTTTCTTTATACACTTGATTCAAATTTTAAATCCTTGAGGTTGGCTTTAACCTTCTTTGGGCAGTGTACCTTGGCAGTGAGCCTACTATTTTCTTTGACTCCTAACAGGGACTATGTACTGTAATGTTGTAAAAAGATCCTAATAGGGATAATATCTTTTAAAAAGGATACTATACTCTCACTACATTATTTGTGGGTGTTAATTCCCACTGGGGTTTTACCTTTAATAGGGTTTTCTCGACAACAAATATTGTGTTATGGTATTGGCATTTTCTGTGTTATCATTTACATTTGTAGATTTGGTTTATAAAGTTTAAAGTTTAATAATCTCTTTTATAACTGATTCACCCCCCCNACTGATTCCCCCCCCCCCCCCCCCTCTCAGTTATCTTGTGGACTGTTATTCCTAAAAATTGGTATTAGAGATATTGGTCCTTAGAGAGAAAGTTTAACAGCTTGAGGTGATCCTGTAGATGACTTACTACAGGAAGGATAGTCCAAAGTTTTGTCCTGAAAACTTTGACAGCTGGCAGAACAAGATGAAAACACATTTTCTATGTTTTGGAATTGATTATTGGGTGATAACAAAGAAGAAGGAAAAGGTAGCGACTAAGGATGAATTAGAGAAACCAAATAAAGATCAAAAGAAGATATTCTCATGCAATGTGGTTGCAAGGGAATCCTTAATCAGTGCACTATCAAAAGGAGAATTTACTGAAGTAAAGGACTTGGACTCTACACATGAAATCTGATCAAGACTGGAAGCACTATATGTTGGAGACAAGTTTACAAAGTAAGCAAATTTATAGAACTGGAAGACAAAAATGGAATCACTAAAGATGAGAGAAGGTGAGAACATCAGAGTATATGCACAGAGAATTATTGAAGTGGCTACTAGTATTAGGAACTCTGGAGGAACTTACAGTGAAGAAGAAGTGATTGCAAAGATACTCAGATCTTTGACACTTGCATATTGAACCAAGGTTTAGGCTATAGAGGAGATCATACCTTTGACACCCAACTTCACCAGAGAGATGTTAATTAGCAACCTAACTACATTTTAATCCACATAATTGGGAGATACATTACCTAAGGTTGAGTTAGCCTTCAAATAAACCATGCACAAAAGTAAAAAAATCTTACCTGGAAATGCAAGCACGAGCAGTAGTGACCTAAGAGAAGAACTTGGAGCCTATGCTGATGAATGGGAACAAATACAGGAAGAAGAAAGGAAGCTAGATGAAATCATAGCACTGATTACTAGAAGAGAAATGAGAGATAAGGGTAAGTTTGAGGGAAAATTACCTTTGAAATGTTTTTTCATGTAACAAGATCAGTCATTTTGCATCTAGATGTCCTGCAAGAATTCCAAAGCACAAACCTAAGTTTTTCAAGTCTAAGTTCTCAAATGACAAGGAATGTTATTATGCTAGTGAGGGTATATGATCTGATGATGAAGAAGGTGACTATGATGAAATTGGATTTATTTCTATTAAGGATGATGAACCTATGCATAAATAAAAATCCTTAGTATCCTGAGTTGAAAAGAAATCTGAATGGGTCATAGATAGTGGTTGTTCACATCATATGACTGGAGATAAAAATAAGTTTGTGAATTTGAAAAGACATGATGGTGGTGTTCTTAGATTTGGTGATAATACTCCTAAACTTATTATTGGAATTATTTCTATTTCCTTGGATGGAAAGACTAACAATGACAATGTATTACTTGTTGGACTTAAGCACAATTTGTTGAGTGTTGGACAACTAGTGGACAAGGGTTATCAACTGAACTTCATAAATGGAAAATGTTCTATCAAGAGTAAAATAAGAGACTTGATAGCATCTTGTACTAAATCTAGAGGTAATGTATTTGAATTAAACACATTTGAAGCTTCTTGTTTTATTGCAAAGGTTTATGACAGTTGGTTATGGCATAGAAGATTTTGTCATGCTAATTTTGATAACATTGTGAAGGCAAATATGAAAAAAGTAGTAAGAGATCTACCTAAAATTATAAAGCCATCTAACACTATGTGTAGAGAATGTGTTATGGGGAAGAAGACTAGAAGCGCTTTCAAGAGAAAAGCTTATTCAGCAAAAGGGAAGTTGGATCTAGTGCATACATATTTATGTGGTCCTACAAGATCAAGATCATACTATGGTGAAAGGTATTTTATACTTTTTGTTGATGAGTTTTCTAGAATGATGTGGGTTACATATTTGAGAGATAAATCTGAAGCATCTGACAAATTCAAGTTATTCAAAGAAAAATTTGAGAATGAATCTGGTTTAAAGATGAAGTGTTTGAGATCAGACAAAGGAGGAGAGTTTACATCAGAACTATTTAATGCATATTGTGAAGAAAATGGAATACATAGACAGACTTCAGCTCCTATAACTCCACAACAGAATGGGATAGGAGAGAAAAAAAACAAAACCATACTAGATGTTGCAAGGACTATGTTTCTGGAAGGTAATGTGTCACATGTTCACTAGAGAGAAGCAGTTGTTACTGTTGTGTACACATTAAAAAAAATTCATATAAGAGAAGGTACAAGTAAAACACCTTATGAATTATGGTTTGGTCATGCACCTACTGTGAAATATTTTTTAATATTTGGTAGTAAATGTTATATCAAGAGAGATGATGAGATAGGAAAGTTTGATGCTAGAAGTGATGAAGGAATCTTTCTTGGTTATTCCACTAAAAGTAAAGCATACAAATGTTTTAATCTGAGACTAAGGAAATTAATTGAAAGTTCCAATGTGAGGATAGATGAAAAAATTCAAATTCAGGAAAGAATATATGATTGTGGTCAGATAATAGAAAGAAGAGAAGTTGCTACTAAACCTGAAGGACCCTTGATGATTGAGAATGAGATTGAAGAAGAAGAAGAAGAAGAAGAAGAAGAAGAAGAAGAAGAAGAAGAAGAAGAAGAAGAAGAAGAAGAAGAAGAAGAATAGGCTAAAGACACTGAGACATTGAAGACACCAAGGTATGTCAAGATAAACCATCCTGAAGATCAAATTATTGGTGATGCAAGCAAATTCATGATGACTAGATCTAGAGTTAGAGATGAGATCTGTTTGATTTCTCAAGTTGAACCAAATACTATTGATGAAGCATGTAAACATGAATCTTGGACTAAATACATGGAAGAAGAACTAGAATAGATAAAGAAAACCAATACTTGGGAATTGGTTCCAAGACCTAACAACAAAAATGTGATTGGCACTAAGTGGGTTTTCAGAAACAAGATGGATGAGAAAGGCACAGTGGTAAGAATCAAGGCTAGACTGGTATGTAAAGGCTACTCACAACAAGAAGGCATAGACTATGAAGAAACATTTGCACCTGTTGCTAGATTGGAAGCTGTGAGACTATTCCTTTCTTATGCTACACATAAAGACTTTAAAGTGTATCAGATGGATGTGAAGTCAACATTCTTGAATGGTGATCTACAAGAAGAAGTGTACATTGAGAAACCTGATGTTTTCCTTAGATAGATGATGAAAACATGGTTTGCAGACTGAAGAAGGCACTATACAGACTAAAACAAGCACCAAGGGCATGGTATGCAAGACTGGATAAAAATCTACTTCATCTTCATTTTAGAAAAATTAATGCAGATAGTAATTTGTATTTAAGAACTAATGAAGATGGAATCTCAATTATGGAAGTTTTTTTTGATGATATCATTTTTGGAGGCAATGATAAAATGAGCAAGACTTTTGCTAAAGAAATGGAGAATGAGTTTGAAATGTCAATGATTGGTGAGATGAATTTTTTTCTTTGTTTGAAAATTAATCAGAGTAAGAATGGCATATTTATATCTCAGACCAAGTATCTTAAGGAAATGTTGAAGAAATTTGGAAAGGAAGATTGTAAACCTGTTGGTACACCCATGGTGAAAGGGAAAAAATTGACTAAAAGTGATGAGACTCAAAGTGTTGGGAATATGAAGTACAAATCAATGATTGGTGGTCTACAATATCTAACACACACTAGACCAGACATTACCAATGTAGTTGGAATGGTGGCTAGATATCAGGCAGGTCCTAAAGAGACACATTTTGCTACTGTGAAAAGAATTTTCAGATATTTGAAAGGAACAGTAGAATATGGATTATGCTATGAAAAATATAATGAATTTACATTGTAGGCTTTTACTAATGCTGATTGGGTAGGTAATGTGGATGAAAAAAAGAGTACAAGTGGTGGTGCATTTTTCCTTGGGAAAAGGCTGGTTTCTTGGTTGAGCAAGAAGCAGAACTATATTGCTCAATCTACTGCTGAGTCAGAGTATGTTATTGCTGCAATAAACTATGCACAAGTCATTTGGATGAAACAAATGCTAAAGGACATTGGAATAATTTTTAAAGAACCAGTGACTATCCATTGTGATAACACTAGCACAGTGAATATGTCAAAGAATCCTATAATGAATTCAAAGACTAAACATATTTCCATCAAGTATCATTTCTTGAGGGAGAAGGTATCAGATAGAGATATTAAACTAGAGTATATTAGCACTAAGGAACATATATCAGATATATTTACTAAACCTTTTCCAAAAGATGCTTTTGAATATCTCAGAGGAATGCTTGGGGTGATGGCCCCTCCCAGTGAAAACTAAATGATGTAGATATGCATCAGTCTAGTTGTTCTCAGAGCTATATCATTCTCTGGACTTGATGTATGGATCTACTCCTTAGGGGGAGTGATCGTAGGAAAATACTATGGAGTACATTTGGATGATCTGGCACCTAGCTAATTGGACATGAAGATTTGAAAAAGCTACATTTTACAGAAGACTACCGATGAATTATGGCACCCTTTGCCATTGCTGCCAAAGGGCGAAGAAATCTATGTGAAAATCCCTACTGTTTTGGGGAGATTTGTGTTAAGGATATTGAGAAGATTGTATTGAGAGAGAATAGCTTTGGGTTGATGCATATGGATTTTCCCATATTTTTCCATCAATGCCAAAGGGGGAGATTGTTGGATGATATCAATTTTGGTTACTGATCATGCTGTTGATATTCATGTTTTGTCACTGATGTCAATATATATTTCTATGGAGAAGACAAACTGGCTACTTAACTGGAAGGAGTGTACAGACACTGAATGGATGATTTAGGATGATCAAAGTTGGATTTATGTAAAAGGATTTGTTCTAAACTTATCCCTAAGGTTACTTTGCTTTATGTTACATATTGTGAATGTTACAGTTGATTTAGTGAAGACTAGTTTTCTGGACTATAACTATGATTCTGGACTGAGCAGATCTCTATGTTTCAGGCATATCTTTATGGTGAAGATATTTCAAAACTTTCAAGTCTACTGATGGATAGCCAACATATGGTAGATTAATGGGTTGAGTTTGATTGTTGTTTGGATACTGATGATGTCAATTGTGGCATGTATTCTGGAGAAGACCTATTTCCTAGCTGACTTCAGACATGTAGCATCTGAAATTAATTATGAGCATGAATTTTAGATCTGGAAGTATATATGATGGATTTTAAAAGTTGTATACTTTTTATAGATACCGTGTGTATCTTAGCGAGGGGCTATGCAATTATTTGTATGATGGAAAGCCTCAATTAGCCAACCTAGTTAATTATATATTAGGAAAGCTTAATTGGCTGACCTAATGAATTATTGTAAGAGTGTATATATGAATGATATTTCTTGTGGAGAAGTGTGATATAGAAAAATAAGGATAGATATGTGTGGAAGCTGTGAAGCTTGTTGACTACTGGAAACAAAGCAGAGTTGATACTTCATTGGAACTGACCAAGCAAAGAGAGTTGCTATCAGACAGTTCATTGGAATGTTTATTTTCTTTATACACTTGATTTGGATTATAAATCCTTGAGGGTGGCTTTAATCTTCTTTGGGAAGTGTACCTTGGCAGTGAGCCTACTATTTTGTTTGACTCCTAATAGGGTCTATCTCCTAACAGGAACTGTGTAGTGTAATGTTGTAACAAGCTCTTAATAGGGATAATATCTTTTAACAGGGATACTATACTCTCAGTACATTATTTGTGGGTGTTAATTCCCACCAGGGTTTACCTTTAATAGGGTTTCCTTAACAACAAATATTGTGTTATGGTGTTGACATTTTCTATGTTATCATTTACATTTGTAGATTTGGTTTATAAAGTTTAATTTTTAATAATCTCTATTACAACTCATTCACCCCCCCTCTCAATCTTCTTGTGGACTATTTTTCTTAACATGGACAACACTGAAGTCATTCCTATTATAGAAAACATGTAAAGAAAGAAGTTGAAACCCTAACTCATTCTAAATGGGATAGGCGGGCAATGCCTATGAATGACATCTTTAAAAAAGATGTGAGACTAATTGCTATGATACTTGGGTATAAATTATACAATAGAATACCTAACTTAGTATCTTCAGGAGTAATCATGATGGCATGGAGAATGGTAATGGAGAATGTGAAATATAACCTATGCGAAGTTCTAGCACAACAATTTCTTGAAAATGTGAAGCTAGTGAAGAAAGATAGAACTAAGACCTTCATATTTGGCTCATTTTTGATGCATATGTTTATACATATTGAGCACAAATTTTGTGTCTTACATCCTAGTGGTTGGAAATCTAGGATACCTAATGGTATTTTAATCTCATAGAGCTACAAAATATAGAATAGTAGATGGGTTGATGGTGAAATATTTGGTATGATCAAGATCCTTCAGAGACAGATGAAGAATAGGTACAAGATACATGAGGACATTGTTGGAAAATACAAGGATACAATCTGTTTCATGGCTGAAACTGATTGTGTATGTTTTGAAGCAGTCACACCTAGAAAGAAATGGTGTTATCCCATGGGTTATGAAGTAAGTTCAGAGGTACTTACCATGCAAGTAGAACATGTTCTTACATCAGAAGAAAGATCAGGAACATATGAGGAGAAATCATCTAAGGTAAGAGAGGAACAAACTAGAGGTCTAAGGAAAAGAAAAATTGAGAACCTTGTGCATGAGTGTGGTGTAAAAGAAGGATTGGCTGAAGAAGAACTGAGATGTGAAAAATAAGATGACATAAAGATCTCTTGGATTGGAAAGTGTAATTACTATGACCCTTCCCAATCCTAAGGTAGTAATGGTTGACAGTCCACCTCCTCCATCATAGCAAACATCACAAATAGAGAACATCAATCCTAGAGTAAACACTAGATCAAGCATGCAGACATCACCTAAAGAGCACAACATAGTGAGAGAAGAGAAGAAAACTGAGAAGAACTAAGGAAGCTTGACATGAAGATGATAGAGAAGAGGGCAATAGAAAAAGGTAAACTAGTCACAATAGACAAATACTATGACAAGTATGGAGATCTAGACAAGCTTAAGATTGAAGACATTGTGATTGACCATTTACTTTCTTTCAAAAAGGCTCTTGTAGAAATTGAAGGAAGTATACCTAAAGACCTGTATGGGAGATTGGAGACAAGAAAACACTTAGCAAAAATTAAGGATGATACAATTAGGAATCAGGAAATTGATAAAATGCTACCTGCAATATACTTATCAGAAAGGGAAGTAATATTCAAGGAATTAAAACCTTTGCTAAGGACTAGGGTAATATTGTTGAAAATCATGGTGAGGAAGTATGATGAAGTCACTAAGGAAACTTAGAAGGAACTAGAGAAGATATTGATTAATACTACTTCTAACAAGCCCCCACCTCCTAAGACGACTTTGCATACACAATTAGGAATTAGAGAAAGCTCAAAATAAATTGAGACTAATGCTGAGAAAAGCGAAGTAGATCCACCACCAGATTTCTATGTTTCTGGTATGGCAGTGACTCTTAACACATCACAAGATGAAAAGGATCCATTTTTAGGGAATGTGGACACCTTTATAGAAGATAAAGTAGAATAGAAAGAGGAAGTAGAGTAGAAAAAGGAAGAAGAATAGAAGACAGAAAAAAAAGAGGATGAAAAGAAAGAGGTAAACACATCATCTAGCTCATTGTTGGAAAGTAGTGATGTTAATGTTGATAACATGGATGAAGTTGAGTTGGTTGAATTGGAATTTAATACACTAAACAAAGCTAAGGAAAGATTAGAATAGAAAGATGACAAAAAAGGCTAAAGTGATTACAAGAGAAATTGATACTGTGAACAAATTGCTTCCAGTACCTATTATTTTCCAGCACAAAGATGACATTGAAAATATGAGAATAACACTTGATGAAATTGATGGGTATTATGAGAATTTGATAAAGATTATAGAAGAGAAGGCAGAGAAGAAATATTCAGAGAAGAAGCTATCATAAGTTTGCAAGTCAATCACATGGGACTTAGGCATTGTGAAAACTTGTTTGACAAATGCAAAGAGCTTCTTGAACATGGAAGAAAATTGTTTAGCTACTATGTGAGTCCCATTATGTGAGGCCTACCCCAGCATGACATAGATTAGGACTATATTTCACTTATGTTTTCTCTTTTCAAAACTAATTTTGTTATAGTTGGACTTTTGGGATATATGTAAAACTTTAACCTTTGTTGAAACATTTACTTGTAAACAACACCTGAATATGTAATCAGGGAATCTATATAATACTCTATGTTTGTGATGCAGATTTCCATTTAGGACTTAGTTCTGATGATTTAGTATATTGAAATAGTATGTGGATGTAAGATGTAATCAAGATGCAAATTATTATAGAGTGTTATGTTATGCATATGGATTAGATGCAGATATTGTTTAAGTTCAAAGAATCATTTATGCATGTATAAGTGAATGTATGTTCTACTTGCATTATGTATTCTTCTATGCTTAAAGTATAGATTTATTAGACCTACTGATGTGTGCAATGAGTGTGCAGGAAAGAATGACCATGGAACTAATTGGGGATTCAGAAATTGACCTATGTGAAAATCGTGATGCTAAGGTCCTGTCTATAAAAAGAGACATGGACCTCATTGTATTATATTTTTATTCGTAAAAGTATGGTGTATGATTGTATTTTATTTAATTGAGTAAATGTGTAATAATTCATACTCATGTAAAATTGTTGTGTCACTTGACACATGTGCACCTTGTGTGTTGGCATGGCTAGTGAATGTGACTAGCATAGGCTTAACTTTACCCAGGAGTTACCTAGTATAGTCCCTATGCTTACCCTAA
>MU226638.1:1670192-1690467 GCA_018584345.1 Thuja plicata | reverse complement strand
GATAGAATTCTTCAGAAAGAAAATTGGTTTGATCCAAATATAATTTTTGATGTACACCTTATTCATGAATATATATATATATATAATTATTATTGAAATATTTCAAATTTGTGAAGATGACGATCTTTTGTTTATTGGTTCTATTTCAGGGTGATGATCTTGACAATAGAAACCAGGTCTCAAGATAGAATCCCGAAAGCGGTTGAGCCAGATTGGTCTGGACATCTTGTTACTGAGATTATCACTTGTTGTGTAACAATTATTAAGATAGACTCCCGGAAGGGGTTGAGCCGGATTGGTCCGGACATCTTAAATATGTATATTGTTATAAGTGATAAATTATCATGATATGACATTTTGAATTGAGTCAAATATCATGATATGAAAATTCTACTAAATTGGTAAACTCTCTCTCAAGAGGGAGTGTTAAAATATTGTTCGTTCCTATTTACTAAACAACATAACAATTTTTAACACCTTCCAATTTTTATAAAAATGTTCACTAACTTCTGAATTCAGACCATGAAACTTCTCAAGGAAATGAGGAAACCCATGACTATCAATATGCTTCTAGACCTTGTGGATCTTCTTGTTCTTCTTAAAATTCAGAGGCTCAACCCTCTTCCTGGTTCTTCCCATGTCATCAATAACCTTCATTTTGTCAAACAAAAAGGAGATAGTAAAAATAGAGAGCTAGGTACATAAACAAAATACCCAAAATATGTGCCAAGCCTCACTATCCATGTAGATATGAAAAATT
Source organism: Thuja plicata (assembly GCA_018584345.1). Classification (NCBI taxonomy): domain Eukaryota; kingdom Viridiplantae; phylum Streptophyta; class Pinopsida; order Cupressales; family Cupressaceae; genus Thuja; species Thuja plicata. The sequence goes on along the minus strand of MU226638.1, from coordinate 1,689,707 downwards.
CTATCATAAAAATAGTGATAACATTGTACCCAAATCTACTTGTTCCCATCATTATTAAATACTAAAAATTTCTCATGAATGATATCATAATTGATTAAGGATCTAATGTAATCTCTTAAATGATTTAAAATATCCCACATATGTCGATCCCTTTGTTTAACCCCTTGGTTTACATAATAGTTATCCACCTTGTTAGCTTCCCAAAGAGTGTGGTAAATTCTAACATTCTCAAAGTTAGAGAGATTATAAATAGCCTCTTCTATCCAACTTTTACTTGTCCATGACAGGGGGGGTCTTACCCCTAAGGAAATCTATAATGTTTTTTGATTCTCCTTTGATCGAGACAATTTTTATATTCATTCGTTTGACAAGATGAATAACTTGTAAGTCTATGATGGCTTTGGCCACATGATTGGACTATGAGCCTAAGGAGAGTGCCACACCCAAAAAAAATTCCATTGTGATCTTTGTAGAAATTAATGTTACATTACAAATACAAGAAAATAAAATGAGTTAGCAAATCATAACAACATTCATCATTATGACCATAGAACCACTAATAATACAACACAAGTGTGACAACATACGATTAAAGAACAAGACATACCAAGTTTTCCTCCACCATTTGAAGAGAAATGATTCATCTCCATACCCACTCTCCTTCTATCAATACTCCTTTGAAGCTTGCTTCCCTTATTCCTTCCCAAAAGATGCAAACCCAAACCCAAAATGATTCCAAAATTTTCTTCTCCAAAAGAATGCATTTCTATTCCTATTTTGAATGTTAAGTATTCCACGTCTCTTTCCACACAATGTGATAAATTCCTTCAAGAGTCAACACATTTCTCATGTTATTCTCTCAACTGTGTAAATATAATCATGAAAAATATGGCCTATGCAAATTTATCCCATGTGTTCGCCACAAAATATTATGCCTTATTTTCTATTTTCCCATGTGGTCAAACTCATCACATTTCAAAACTGTTAAAAAATATGGTTAAAAATCTCATATTCCTAATTTAATGTCTCCAAAAATGTCTAATCTTATATCCCTATGATCTAGGATGTTAGGAAACACATTATTTAGTAAAAATGACTCTATAAAATCATTTGATCATAGAATAAACATCAAGGTTTTACAAAACAATATAAACGCACTTTACAATTTGACCCACTTAAAAAAATCGCATTGAAAAAACCTTACAACACATAGACATGCATGAGATCAAACAAAAATTTCACAAAACATAAATTTTTTACATCATGAAATTAACACATAAAATAATACATTAGCTTTTCCAAATAGGCTAGGTCAGCTTTACTATTTTTATACAAGGGTCACCATACATTACGTCCCCTCTCCCATTGGTCATAGGAAATTGCATATTCAACTTTAAATTTTAGTCATATCATGAAATTTTTTGTGCTGGAGAAAAATAAATATTAATGGATATAAATCATACACATCATATCTAATGACTATTTTAATTATTTGTCTCATAACTAAATCAGAGTAGTAATCTAACATTTGTGCAAATAACATATACATGAAAAATTATGTTTGAACTATGCATCTTAGACAATTAACTAAATTATGCACCATGTTTCAAATAGAGTCTCTAATCACCTCATAACTAACATCATCTGCATAAATCTATAATCACATGTAAGCATAAACATATACCAATGTCCAACTAGATACAATTTATTAATGATCCTTAACAAGAGAAGCATACTGATAAAAGGTCTCACTGACATCACATAATAAGAAAAACATAGATTGAAAATTTGATTACAAGGAGGTGAGCATCACAATTAGTATAGCCATTCAAGAACACACATTCAAAATGACTAGTACATGAGAAGCACACATCATATACTGATATAATAAAATACATTATTCCTAGTTTTAACTCTATAAGGTACTTTGGTTCTTCTGAAGATAATTCATTCTTGCCATGTAATTTATTAAATAATTATAATCAATGTGTAAAGATGGAGGGAGGAGATGACCTAATAAGCTCAAGGTATAGTCAAAATTCATTGTAGACTTTCATACAATATTTCCATTAGGAGATAGGCTTCACACAAATCAACTAAAACAAAAATGTTTACACATTTTCCTATCTATCTAGTTATTTATATATTTATTAGTTTTTCTACATATTGAATTAAATAAAATTATTAATATCATTATTTATCTTATATGTATGAAATTAAAATTAGATTAAATAATATTTATAATATTCAAATCTAATCTTTTTTTATGAAATTACTAACTGATTATATTAAATTAATTTGGAAACTTACAACTAATTCAAAAATAATAGTGAGAGGAAAAGTCACTCCTTGAAAGTTACATGGGAAAATCCTAGAATCCATAGAAACAAGGGTGTATCCCTGAAACATAAACAATCAATAATTTAATGGGCCTCATGCAAAAACAAAGCATGCTTATGCAACCAAAGTAGTAGTTGAAGGAGGTAGAGGGTTTGGTTCAACCTTATTGCCCCATCCTTTCTCATGATTAGCTTCAGGGTCTGCAATTTCTAGCTATTTTCAATATGCTCTTCGGCCTCCTTGTCATCTCATTGTTAGGAGATAGCCAAATATAACTAGACAAAGATTTTGGAAAATGAATCCTAACTCGAGTCACCAGCTAGAGTTGGCCAACCCAAGTCTTGTGAAGTAACACCTACTATGCGAGGACATGCAAATAGAGTGTTGGTGTTTTAAAATGATTTATTCTTGAGAAGCTACCAATATACCTATGGATAAATCTTAAAGAGTGGTTAATTCCAAGTATTGGAAATCTGAGGTAACTACACCAACTATAGGGAAAATACTACCCTTTGCACTTCTGGATCTGTAAAACCAAGGTGGGTACACCCAATCCAACTCAACATATACTCTTTGCAACTCTGGATTTAAAGAACATATAATGATAAAAAAAGGCTGAATGATAACCAATCATTTGAGGATCCTCAACTATCATGAAGAAACAACAACCCACAACCACAAAACCTAGGAAATATTTTGAAAAGGAGTTGATTTAAAATCCAGAACATAGCCAAGAACAATCAAACATGTATCAACAAGGAATGTATTGATTTTTTATCAGTACTTTATCCATTGGGTAATATTTCTAGTTCATGAGAAGAATACATAAATGAACTGTCATCAAAGACTCAAAGCCATAAACACAAATAATCTTAGATCAAAAACTACTTATAAGATCCTCTTGTAGATAACCAATTGAACCTATGTCATATCCAAAGCATTATTTGATTTTATCCTAGATGAAAACTAAGGACTATTGACATATACACAAACAAACTCTATCTAGTTAATCAAAAAATCGAAAGCTCATAAGGTAGACACCAAGGAGAGACTTGAATCTAAAAAAGATTATATTAAGTATGATGAATCTTGCTTCTGTATAAATCTGATCTGAAACATTTACCACTTCAATAAACTACAAAAGATCTAAAAACTTTCTATTCTATCCTGATAAAGTCTAATAGAATCTATGAGCTATATCCCCTTTGGGACCAAAAGAAATGAACCTCCTAGAGCCAAGCCTAGTTGAAACTCTCTGGACAGAAAAAAAATTGTAACCCTTCTAACATAAATAAGAGAGAATATATAGGAGAAGAAGAAGACTAGAAATATCCTCCAATTGACATGTGCTTCTTCCCTCCAAAACAATTTGATTCTGAAAAATATATCTTCCTTATAAAAAACTAAAATATGAAATGCTTTCAAAAATATCCCCCTTGCTCCATTTTCTGTTTGTTCTTATGAAAAAAACATGTGGCCCTTTTTAAATCTGATTTTATGCTTTTGTCTTTTCCTTTGAAACTTCATCTTTTCATGTGGTGCAGGAGCACCTAGGTAGGGCTACAATGTAACTTATGGCTTCTAAGTTGTTTTGGCTTGTAGTGGTCCTAGCCACACCACTAGTGAAATAATAGGACTAGGTGGGTCCCAGGAAGTTTGAATTTAGATGAGGAGGTCTATTTAGGATTTTAGTGATGTTATTTCCAGTAATGTTCAAAGTTGCTCTGTTGTTCCATATTGCCAATGTTGGGGCAATAGTGAAAATGATCCATACTGGGGTCAAATTGGACAAGTAAGGGTTTAAAAGACCTATTTGATGTTTAATTAGCCTAACTATGAAATTTTCTAAGTTCTTGAGGTGTTTGTTCATGTTTTATGCAAGAAGCACAAAAGTTGCAAAAGTTGTCAATGTTGTCATTGACAACATTGACAATATTTCTTGCAATAATGTATTTTAGGGAACTGGAGGATTCTAAGTATCTGGAACTATTGGGTTAGGACCATGGACACCTATTTAAGACCTCCCTCAACCTTGTGAATAGGTTAGTTGATTTTGAATTTTTTTTGTATGAACTATATTGTGATATTGCTATCAGGATTCAACTGTGTAGTTTTTGAGTCAAACTCATTGACCCATAGTTCATGAGTAGTGGTTCACATGAACCCATCTCTCATGAGAATGAATGGAACACTTAGCACTCATTGGATCTAGGTGATGCTCATAGAGGTGAAGCACTGGGACTTCCCGGGAGGTCACCCATCCCAGTACTACTCCAGCTCGAGCGCGCTTAACTACGGAGTTTAACCATGGAGGAAACTCCGTAGTTAAGCGCGCTCAAGCTGGAGTAGTACTGGGATGGGTGACCTCCCGGTAAGTCCCAGTGCTTCACCTCTATGAGCATCACCTAGATCCAATGAGTGCTAAGTGTTCCATTCATTCTCATGAGAGATGGGTTCATGTGAACCACTACTCATGAATTATGGGTCAATGAGTTTGACTCAAAAACTACACAGTTGAATCCTGATAGCAATATCACAATTTGACTTGCTGTGGAAAAATATCTCCTACTTATGAACTGTATTATCAATGAAACAGTTGCAGTTCTTTTTTTTCTGAGCATTTTGTATTTTCATGCATTAGATTTTGTACTGTAACTCTTGAATATGTTAGGGTAGTGTTTTTTGAGATTATGTGTGGTGGTAGATTTTTCTTTGGTGTTAATTTAGTTAGTTTTGTAAATTATTTTTCTTTTAGACCATTTGTTGGTCTGAACCAAGCCACTTCTGGAAATGGGGTCATAAGTCCTCTTCCCATCATGGAGTTTGCATGTGCCTTTGGGATTAGGAAGATGACTCCATGTAGATATTGTAAATTGAAGCAGGGGCCCTAGAAATTAAGGGAGCTATTTTTGATGTGATGCCCGAGGCGAGCCTGAGATGCATGGCCAGGGATCACATGAACTTGAAGAGTTAATTGGAGGGATTGAAAGAATTAATTGCTTCAATAATAGATTGTGGAGGGGTAGTGTGGTGTTTGGAGTAGGCCCAAATTGGAGGAGAAGATTGGGTGAGGAGTTTTGAATGGAAAGAAACAAAGTCTTTTTCCAAACAGTCTTAATGCTTGAAAACCCTTATTTTTAGGTATGATTATACGTGCCACTATATGGAAACTTTTGGGAAGTAAGACCTAGAAAATATTTAGGGTCTTTATAAAGGGTATTAGAATACAATGTTATTTTTCCAACTTGTTAAGGATTTTTGCAAGATATTTGGGAAAAACTTCCTAATTAGGCCTAATGCTTGTAGCCCTGGTTTGGGTGAATTTGACTTTGTTCTTGGAACTTGTTTAGGGTTACATGGTAAAGGGTGTTTATATAAATTGGATTGGATCCAATTAACCATCTAGAAGCCTACCTCTCCATATGGAAGGGTTCTTGATCATTTTGGATCAATTTGTGAAGATGGGCAAGAAGAGCACTATGGCTAGGTGTTGAGTACTTTGATTTCCTTATTGGTGTACTCAAGCTGAATTGGAGTGGGATCTTGTGGAAAGGATCCTTGAAGGTTAGGTTTAGTGAAGAACCCTAATTAGGCTGGGGAAGAGGCCTATTGAAGACTCTAGTGTAGGATAGGGTAGGAGAGAAAGGTTTGTTTTTATATAAGATTGGTATCAGGGCAAGTTAAAGACTTGGGAAGTCAGTGTATGTCTACATTTACTAGTGAATCAATAGGAGATTCAATAATGGTGACTAATTCAGAGATAGTTAAAGAGGTGGATGAGAAAAGGAGAAGAACAGACTCGTTGAAGAAGCCTTAGAAGGAATGAATATAAGGCTAGAAGAATTTGTGAATGTAGCAGCTAGAAACAAAGAATTTGAAAGCAGTGATAGAGGTAAAAAGATTGTTGAAGAACACCTTATCCCTAAACCAAACCCTATCTTGAATGAAGAGCCCTTCCTAAAAGCCATAAAATCCCTAGGAGGAATGGCATTGGAATTTATACCATTGTTTAGTGGGAAGATGGACATTGAGGCAGTGATGGATTGGATTGAAGGAATGGAGAACCATTTTGAGTATGAGGGTGTGACAGAGGCACATAAGCTAAAGGTGGCCAAATCAAGACTCAGAGGGTCAGCCCTAACATGGTGGGAATACCTTCAAGATGAAAGGGTTAGATTGGGTAAGCAACCCATATCCAATTGGAATGCAATGGTGACCAAACTAAAGGAGAATTATTTTCTAGAGGACTATGAGATTCAATTCCATAGGAAAAGATAGAATTTAAAGAAAAAGGACTTGTATGTGGCCACATATACAGAGGACTTACAAATATTGTGTCTTAGGTCTAAGAAACAAGAAGATGAATCAATATAGGTTGCTAGGTACTTGGGTGGATTGAAATGGAACATCAAAGAAGAAATCAATTTGTGGACAGCAACTAAAATTCAAAGGTGCCATCAATTAGACCTAAGGGTGGAGGAAAAGGAAAAAAAGAAAGGTGATTCTAACTTCAAAAATAGAGGCAAAGGAAGAGACCAAAGGGGTCAAAGAGGAGGATATCAAGGTAGAGGCAATGAGAAAAGGACACAAGGTGAGAAAAAATTGATAGAGCAGAATACTGAAACCACTCCAAGAGGGGGATATAATAGAGGTAGGGGTAATCAAGGAGGTCCTAGTAGAGGAAGCAGAGGTAGAGGTAACTCATACTTTGCAAGTATGAAGTGTTACAATTGTGGTTAATTAGGTCATCCAACATATAGATGCCCTGAAAAGCCTACTACTTCAACTCATGATAAGAGAGTGACCTATGCTCATGAGGACACTTAAAGTGTCAAAGCACCTTAGATTGACCTTCTAGATTTAGAGATAGGTGAAAAATTAATGTTTAGAAGGGTATTGATAAGACAACCAATCAAGGATGAACCCAAGCATAGGAGGGTTTTGTTTAGGATAAGATGCAAGATCCTGGCAAAGTTTGTAAGGTGATAGTGGACTCTGGTTCCACTGATAATATCATCTCAAAGGAAGCAGTCAATAAACTCAAGTTGACCAAAGTACCCCATGTAAATCCCTATAAGGTGACATGGCTCAACAAAGGCCAAAGTGTATTGGTGAATGAGCAGACATCGGTTGAACTCTCTATAGCAGGGTATAAGGACAAACTCTTGTGTGACATCCTACCAATGGATGCTTGTCATTTGGTGTTAGGAAGACCTTGGAAATTTGACAATGGGGTGGTGTATGATGGAAAGGATAATTCTATAACTTTCAAGAAATGAGGCACAAATTTCAAGATTTAGTCTCTGCTAGAAGAGGAGGAGCCACAGTCCAAGAATCCTAACATCATGTTGTGTAGTGGAAAGGAGTTTTTGAGGGATCTCAAGGATGATGAGAATGAATGGTATGCTATTGTGGTAAGACATAAGGAGGAAGAGAAGCCAGTCATAGAGCCATTGCCAACAGAGGTACAAGAGTTTCTTGAGAAGTATAAAGACATAGTAAGTGATGGCACTCCTGAAACCTTACCTCCTAGAAGAGTAATAATTCATCAAATAGAATTTGTCCCTAGTGCATCTTTTCCTAATAACGTAGATTATAAGCTAACCCCTGATCATAATTTGGAAGTTGCAAGGAAAGTACAAGAAATCTTGGATCAAGGCATGATCTTGAGAAGAGTATAAGCCCATGTGCAGTCCTAGTTTTATTGGCATCCAAGAAGGGAGGAAAATGGAGACTGTGCTCATATTCAAGGGCTATAAATAGAATTACAATAAGGCATAGGTTCCCCATACCTAGGATTAAGGTGTAACCACTTGGATTTGGTATGTTCCAAATATAGACCCTATTTTCCCTAAGTGTGATCATACCCCTAATGATTTCATGACAATGTTAGTTTGGCATAATTCATTTTAAATGAAATTTAAATATCCTAGGTGATTTTTATCACTGAATTATATTAACTATTATAGCTATACAATTAAAATCAAATCAAACCAAATAAATCAAATCAAATTCAAATATGCCTATAGTATTTAATTATAAAGGAATTAAATAAACCCTAAATCAATTGCTCACTTGCAAATGAACCCATTCCCCTAGCCTATTCAATTTAATTAAAAATGGCTATAGTCCTCTTGATTATTAAAAAGCAATAAAATTCTTAAATAATTAAAATCCTATATATTTAAATGAATTATGTCAAATAATTCATTTTATTTATATTCTCCTAAACCCCAACCTAACCTATCTCAACCACTTCTACCATGGGTTCTAACCCATCCCAACCTATTCCCCCATGCTAATCTAATCCTAATCCTAATTCTATCCTAACCCACCTGCTAATGTTGTCACATTCCATTAAAAAATGATTAAAAACCCCACCCACTTGAGAAAGTCAAGGAATCTCAAGATTCCTTCCCTCAAGTACACTTTCTCAATCCACTCTCTTACACCCTTCCCATGCTTCTTTAAATCTCTCATTAATGCCTTATTAATGAAGATTCCTTAAGCCCATGTCTCCACCATGCCTATTAAATGCCCAAAGCATTTAACACTCTTACACCACCATTAATGAGTTCCTCAACTCATTAACGAATATTTTCCCCCCTCTCTTTCTTCATTCTTTTATAAATAGAAGAAATTTTTGAGAGCAAATAAGCCTTCATCTCATATTAGAAAATACATTGTTATACTATTAAGATTTAGATAGATTCATTTTCATTTCATAATTTCATTACCATGCATTGTTATAATGTCCATTTTTAGAACTAGAATGCATTGCTTAATGATTAATAGCTTATTTTAATTCAAATCTTTCATGCTAAGTCATATATGTCACTGATAGTAGCATAATATGAGGGATATTATGTTATTAATCACACTCTTCTTAGTTAGAAAGCAATATGTCGATATTAGTTGGTTTTATATGCTCATCTAACCCATTTTTAGCTAATGCAATGATCTATTGAAGTATTGTGTCTTTCTTAAACATGCACAAAAATCACACACACATTTTTGGCACCCACCGTGGGGCTCGAATCAAGATTTGACCTCATTTTGACATCATTGTCCACTAATCTATCTGCCCATTTTTTTGGTCCAGGATCATTTTTGGTGACAAGGAATCACATCTAGGAAATGCTATCGCACCACAGAAAATGAGGCTCACATCCAGGATTTCCCGGATCATTTCTAGCTTGAGCTCACATCTAGTGAACATACTCTCGCATCTGGTGAAAGGGGTCACATCTAGTAAAAGGTATCATTTTTAGTTATTTTAAGCTCGCATCTAGTTAGAAAATTTGCACACCTCATTTGCCTAATCCTAACTTCTTGACTAGTTGTGTTGTTGACTTTTCTTGCAGCCTAATGATTGTTTGCAGGTTGATATTGAAGGTTTTTTGTGTGAGTTACAATAAAGAAAACTAACTCAGTTTTTCAGGTCGCCAAACCCCCCCATCTTGACCTCTATTTAGATTCTTTCAACATTAAGAAACATTTTCTAAATCTTCTAATAAAATGACTAGAGGACTATGATCTTTTCCTCTTGCAAAAAATCATAAACTCATACATCAGTTTAAGAGTTGAGAGGAATTTGGAGTTAACTGAACAAGCAAACCTCATCATCTAAATTTTGGACCAGTAAATGAACAACACAAATCACTAAATCTTGTGGTTCAAAGAACAAGTTCAATCGTTTAATTCATTTTTGGATCAGAAATTGAATAAGCTACTCATTAAATATTGTGGCTAATTGAACAAGGCAAATCTATTTTCAAGCATCTTGTTTTCATTAAATAGGAACATCTAAATCAAGAACAACATTTCTTGAGGGAATGAACAATTTTCTTGATGTTATTTTGAGAGAAAATGACATGGATTAAGAGAGTATGCTCTTCTTCCTCGGAAGAATCAGAAATCTAGACATCCTACACTCGCCAATCCTTTGTATGCATATTTAATAGTAGAGGGCCTACCAGTTGAGGAAAAAATCTCCTGGGAATGACCCAAGTGAGGACAGGTTTTATGCCAATCATTCCAAGTCACTATAAATAGTTTCTTCCTTGTAGGCTAAAGCCTCGGAAGACGGAGCCAGTTTTGTTCATGGAATTTCAATATCATTCCTTGAGCATGATTGGGTATGTGTAGAGTGGAGCCACTTGAATATTGCTTGCAAGACTACACATATTTAGGTACTCATAGGGCTATACACCTCAATTTTTCCTTGTGAAATTCTATGAGGGATGGTTTTGAATGGATTGCCCAATAATATACAACAATTTCAAGTGAAAGAATTCTTGATTCACACCTGAAAGGGTGATAATCTTTGTGCAAGGAAAAAAGTAATTGCCCAAAGAAAATTGTCATATCATTCCCTCACTTGCATTTGGAGTCAGCTAATACAGCATCATGACTATAGCCATTGCATGCTTGGTGATGGTTATATTCTGATTAGCATTTGAGTGTGTGCTTAAGTCAATGAGCAAATATTTTCATCCTCCACCTAGAGAATAGGAAAAAGATGTGTGTTTGTTTCACCCTCCTAATAATGCAAATCTATTTGACATGTTTGAAAAATAATTTAAAATATAACATGTTCAAACAAACAACAACATTCAATCCTGGATCAACACATGTGTTTTTCACTCACCAACAGGCCTCAAAAATCAAACTACAATCAGACAAACTTCACGCACTTCCAAAAAAAACTTTTCAAAACTGATTAAAACTGACAGAGACATCATGAGTTTGCATCCTAGATTTCACAAATCACATGTAGTATTTAGGCTCACATCTGGTATCCTAGATCACATCTAGTCAATATATAGTCACATCTAGTATTTAAACTCACATCTAGGGTCATCAGAAGCTCGCATCCAATATTTCTAGGATCACATCTAGGAGCTCGCATCTAGGATAGTGGGAACTTGTAAGATAATTTCTTAGAAAGTCTTAGTTGATTTGGATACCCTTTTGGCTCCTTAGACTGTCCCTATTGTCTTTTCTAGTCTCCCTATGGTTAAATCAAAACACTTTTTCAGGCATCCACCTTGTATGTCCTATCAGTTTCTTGTAATCTGTCTCAATACATGTGTTCTATCTACTTCTTGCAAACACTTGATTCCTAGCTCACTATCAGGGCATTCTAACCCTCTAATGTTGGAATCATTTACTTCCACCAAAACTCGAACAATACTTCCACCTAGACACACTCACTTGAATGAATTGAGACTCGACCTGACACTCTTGGGAAACATCGACAAAAGTTGAGACACAACTTCATGGTTAACACAAGATGCAACAAGTACACATCTAAAGGATTGAAAGTGCCTCCTAAAACACTACACTTTCAAGGGGAAACATCTTGTAGTTCCCTACTTGATCTAGACTCTCCACAAATGGATAGCGACACTCACAGATGGAGTGAGGCTTTTGAGGAATATAACAATGAAAAACACCAAAATCTGAAAGATACAGATGATAAAGAAGAACCCACGTTTGACCGTCCTTTATTTGAGTCTGGCAGTGAGAATGAAATCACTAAAGAAGAATATGAAAAACTCAAACAAAGAAAGAGGTTCCATAAAATAATGGAAAAGATGATTGACGAGGATAAAGAGAAATAATTCCTCCATCTAGCATCCATGGGTGTCAAATTACCTAAGGATTATAATGTGGAACAACTCAAAGAGAAGGAGGTACCAACTCCTATATCTATTCTTGCCAAACAACTCACATTGATGCAAATAGAGCTTACAAATCTCAAATAAGAGAAAATAAACTGAAATCACCATACTCCTTGGACTCCATTTGTCCATTCCCCTTTGATAAGAGTATTACTATGATCCCATTTCCTCCTAATATAGCAAGACCGAAGTATGACAAGTACATAGGAGAAACTGACCCACATGATCATGTAAGGTAATTTTGTGTTCTAAGCATAGAATACATGCATGAACCTAAATACCTCATGCGAATCTTTCCAGGAAGTCTAGGAGGTAATTCCATGGAATGGTTCTCAAAACTGAACCCTAAGGTTAAAACATTTGAGGAGCTAATTCAACACTTTATCCAGCATTACTCCTATAACATACAACATGATGTGACCATGATGGATCTATGTAATACCAAACAAAAGACTAGTGAATCATTTACACACTTCTTACAAAGGTGGAGGAAGACCTTTGCATGATATTCAAGGGCCATTCTTGAATAAGAGAAGATGGAAATCTTCATTAATAACTTGGTGCCTGGATTGAACTATGCATTACAAATGCAAGACTCACCAAGCTTGGATAGAATGATTAAGAATTCCCTCCATATTGAGGAAGTCATGGTCAAAAGGGGAGAGATCACCCTTCAAAATGAAAACAAAACCAACAACTCTAGCTCCAAGCCTAAATGGTGGAAGAAAAACAAGAATGTTGTCAATGACAGAGTATTTGACGCCTCTAACATTAACCCTAAACCTGAGGTGTTCAATCTAACTAATAGCATGCAGGCAAGCAAAGACGCCAAGGTCACAACCCCCATACCCAAAATAAATAATGATAATGGTAAAGGATGGTCATGGACCTCAAAAACTCATAGAACATTCACTCCTTTGGGAGAACCCCTCGAGAACATTTTGAAGAATATATTGGATAACAAGATTCTCATAATTCCTAATTCAAAACCCTGGGAACCAGCGGTCAAACCAAGATGGTGAGATGATAATTCCTATTGTGTTTTCCACAAAAAACAAGGGACACAACACTAATAATTTCCTTAAACTTAAGCATGTCATTCAAGACCTCATTGAAGGTGGTATGATCAAATTTGATGGACACACTACCAATGAGGATCATATAGCATTCAATAAACCATTTCCTAATTATGACAAAGGAGAAACATCTAAAGGGAAGAGTAATGAAGTGAACTACACCTATTCCAATAATGACAATGTGATCAATATGCTAGATGTTAAAACATAATCAATCAATATGGTCACAATCAAAGGTGTTTCATTCCGCTCAAATTTCGTAACACAGAGCCAAGTGCAGGTCATGATCAAAGGACCCCCAAAACCAGCATCAATGTCCAAGGTTCCTATCATTACTATCCCTAAAACAACAGTGAAACACATGGTTACTATTCCTGGAGAAAAGTATGACTTGGTTGACCAATTGCAACAAACCTCTACCAAAATTTCCATTTTTGAGTTGCTCAAAATATCCACAATACATAGGGAAATCCTAGAACAAGCTCTACATGCTACTAATTTCCCAAAAGATATTCATATAGACAAATGCCAATTGATGGTCAATCACATCTTAGCACTACATTACCTCTCCTTTTCTAAAGAGGATGATAAGTCATTGACACATCTACATAATCAACCCCTCCATATTGAGGTCCTCATTCATAAATCTTGTGTTAGACATGTTGATAGCTGGAGGCAGAGGATTAAATATTTGTACCCTTGATCTAATCAAGAGACTAGGTCTCTCATAATAGAAAATTGATTCCAGAAGTAAAATAACTATCAAGGCTTATGATGAGGAAGAAAGATCCTCCAAAGGTCTTATTGTTCTACCTATCTAGGTTGGACCAATTGAAAGGAACATCATATGTCAAGTTTTTGATCTACCATTGGCCTACAATATCCTGTTGGGGAGACCATGGATTCATGAAATGCAAGATGTACCATCCACTTACTACTAGTGCATAAAGTTCCCACATAATGGGGTGGAAGTGACGATTCCTACAGATGCTAACTATAATTGTAATAATATCAAAGAAGGTAGTATGATCCCTCATAACAAAGAGGCTATGGATGCAATTTCTCCTGAAACTACCAAAGACATGGTTATGAAGAGTTTTTGGAAAACCCTAAAACTAAAAGAAACGTGTATGGGAGAGTACAAGTTGGACTTGACTCTGTCACTAACAGAACTTCCAGTGTCACCAAGATCCTATGGAAAACCTTCCTCAACATTCACACCTACAAAATCCAAGGAGCTAGAAGTACACAAGACAATTGGCATGGTAAAGGCATCTACATCTTCTTTAGATAACACAAAAGAATAGGCAGTCCTCGACTGGCTTTACAAAGGAGAACCAGTGGAAGCTGAGGTCAAGCATGTAGAGATATCCCAAGAACAGTATGGAAAGGGATATTATTTCCTCAAGAAGATGGGATATAAAGTAAAGGGACCTCTAAATGACATATGACAAGGGATAATTGAGCCTATACCCATGGATTTCTGAAATACCAGAGACAAAATAGGACTGGGTTTTAATACTAAGAATAATAAACCTACTTCAAAAGACAGTCCAAACTCAGACAAAGGGAGTGATGAAATAGAGGAACTAGAATAGTGGTCATATGAAAGATTATTACATGTTGGCACAGAGGATCCAAAATACTAAGGAGAATGCTATGTACCCAGCTTTGAGGTACCACAAGATCTTCACACCCCTTTGTTAGCAGAACCTCCCATTCAAGAGGTAGGAGACATAATAGCAGCTGATCTAGAGATAACATTGATAGAAATAGTTACTCAAGACACACCCTGATGATAGGATTTACATCCTAACTAGGGGTAATTGGTCACAATTTCACATGTCTGTGATCTACCCCACTTTGATCCATAGGTAGCTAATTGGGTACATCAAATAACTATTGCTGAATACTTGAACAGATCTGATGATGAGGTCACTGACTCTCATGATTATGAATGGGATGAGATATCTGTCGCCACAAAAGATATTGGAATAGATACAATTCACATGTTTTCAGCACCCTCAGCTCCTCGTGAATAGCCTAACACTACTCCCAATGACACTGATAATCCTGAAGCAGAAGAAGAGTTCCTTCCCCCAATCATTGATGAAGAAACTAGTGATTACATAAGTCTAGAAGAATTTCAGAGGCTACAAGCACGAAGCTTCCTTTTACGAAGAGATGATGATAAGAGTTCTACTAATGAGTCACTAGAGTTTGGTCCACATATGACTAATGATGACCCTTTTTATAATGATCTCACTCTTATTGATCTAAACATTGAAGAAATTAACTTAATGGAACATGTCCTATCGATTAATGGTCTTGATGCTAATGCAATGTTTCCCTTCCCAGAATCTAATTCCTTATCTTTGATACACCCAGACCTCATTGATTGGACTAACATAGATCCTACTCCTATCCTCAACTTTCCCAATGACTATACACTAGCTTGCTATCTGAATGCTTGTGAACCTTACCCTTCTTCCACCAATACAAGGAGTGAGAACATGTCACAGGAGGATATCAAGTTTCTCAGTCAAAAACTGAAAAATTAAAAGAAAAAGAGGATTGATGGTGAAAACCACTTTGTGGTAGTATCAGATCCTAAAATAGTAAAGATAAAAGACAAAACTAATGGTGAAAATCTCTTAGAGGCACCAAAATATGGGATTCTTGATATCATCCCCAAGCACTTTCAAGAAAGGTCTTCAGTGTTGGTTGAACCAACACAGCCAGTAAATTTGGGTACTATTGAAAATCCTCAAATAGTCCACCTTGCACAATATTTGTTAGAAGAAGAGAAGACATGGTTTACAGAGTTCCTAAGGGAAAAGAAGATCAAATTTTCATGGTCTTATATAGATATGCCTGGACTAGATACTAATCTAATCATGCACCACCTATCTATAGTTCCCAAAATCAAGCCCGTGAAACAAAAACTTAGAAATATGCATCCTCATGTTGTATTATTAGTAAAAGCAGAGCTAGAGAAATTGTTGAAAGTTGGATTTATCAGAGTCATTACCTATATAGGATGGATCTCTAATGTGGTCCCTGTGTCTAAATCTGATAAATCTATCAGGATCTATATGGACTTCAGAGACTTAAAAAAAGCATGTCTGAAAGATGACTTCCCTCTACCTAACATTGGCATGATCATAGACCTCACAACAGGCTACCAGATGTATTCATTAATGGATGGATTCTCAGGCTATAATCAAATCAAAATTTCTCCTGAGGATCAAGAGAAAAATTCATTTACATGTGCATGGGGCACCTTTTGCTGGAATGTCATGCCATTTGGGTTAAAGAATGCCAGTGCAACATATCAAAGAGCCATGACAACTATATTCCATGACATGATGCACAAGAACATGGAGGATTACGTAGATGACACATTGGCTAAATCCAAAGAAATAAGTACTCATATTGAGGACTTAAGAAAGATATTAGATCATATGGAGTGGTTTCAACTTAGGCTCAACCCAGAGGAATGTGCCGTTGGGGTCCAATCAGGGAAGCTCCTAGGATTCATTGTTTCAGCAAAGGGAATTGAGGTAGATCCTGCAAAGGTGAAAGCTATTCTAGAGATGGCTCCTCCATGCAACATCAGTCAAATAAGGACACTACAAGGGAGACTCCAGTCCATCAGGAGATTCATGTCCCAGCTTGAAATAGGGCACAACCCTTTACCAGATTACTACATAAAGGGGTCTCGTTCAAATGGGATGAACACTATGAAGCAAACTTCAGAGAACTAAAAGGGTACCTGGCTACTCCTCCCATTCTTATGACACCTATTCAAGGCAAGATATTTCTCCTCTATATTTCAGCTATAGCTACATCACTAGGAGTATTTCTTGCACAGAAAGATGAAACAAAGAAAGAAAGAGCTATCTACTACATTAGTAGAACACTAGTGGCTTATGAACTCAATTACAACATTATCAAGAAAGCATGCTTAGCAGTCATCTTCACATCACAAAAATTTAGACACTATATGCTCTCACATATAGTGAGGCTCATTACTAAAATAGATCTTTTGAAATGTCTGCTAAGAAGAAAAACATTAACAGGATGTTTGGAAAAATGGGTCCTGATTTTGAGCGAGTTTGACATTGATTATGTAGAAAGGAGAGCCATTAAATGATAGGTCCTTGCAGATCAATTGCATGATTCACCACTTTAGGATGATGAACCTTTAAAGATTGGATTCCTTGATGAAACAATCATGCATCTAACTGAATATCCATGGAACTATCTTATCCTTGCTTGGGATTTGTATACATTTTTGTCTTGGGATCAAGTCATTCTGCACTAGGGGGGCATCTTTTCCCAATATGGTATCTTGTATTTGCTAGATCATCATAGGATGGTTTGTCTTGTGATACAATACTCTTGGATACCTTCACTCCACTATCACATTCACAAAACAAGGATGACACAAACATTCCACTAACATGAATGGTGTTCCTAAGACCTACTTTGGATTGCACATAAGAACCATGATGTACACAGACATTGGATGCCATGTTTTGCTTAAAATCTGACATTTTGATTGATGAATCTATATTGTGCTTACAAGATGAATCAATACTTGGTGCAGAGCACCCTAGGGTTTAGCTCCAAACCCTAGAAATTCTTGTTGAGTGATCAAAAGGAGAAGATCACAGTTAGTTTTTGGTCCTTTTCATTAAGCCTGAACAGTTCTTCACTCAGTCGCAAAGTCGCAGAGCCAGTGGAGAGCAGAAAAATCATGCATCGCACACTCGCGAGCTAGTCATGAGTTAAGTTTATTAGTGAGCAAGTGCACGACGAGGAACTAGTCGCTCAGTCGCAGATGGCTAGCAGAAAAGATAGTGCGCGACAATGCGACGAGGAGCTCGTCGCACAGTCGTGAGTCATTTCACAGTCAGTGAAAACCCGGTGCGACAACGCGACGAGCGCTTAATCACTCAGTCACCGAGCAGAAAATAGCTAAGTAGGATGTGCGAGTGAGCGACACCTTGTGCATCGCAAGGTCGCAGGTGACTTGACAGTTAAGTGAAAAGCACGGCGAGTGCGCGACTACAGTGTATCGCTCAGTCGCAAAGCAAAATTCAGCTCGGATGAAAGCATCACGAATGCGTGACGGGAGCTCATCGCTTAGTCGCAAAGGAATTAACAGCTTGGGTTACAACACGGCGAGTGTGCGACTTGAGCTCATCGCTGAGTCGCCGAGACATGGCTAGCTCATCAAAAAGAGTTGCAAGTGCGCGACTGACATGCATCGCAGACTCGCTAAGAAAGTAGCAGCTCGGATTGAAGTGCAGCGAGTGTGCGACTAATGTGCGTCGCAGACTTGCAGAGTAAATAATAGCTCATGGAAAGACAGTGCGGGTATGCGACTTGAGCTCATTGCTCAGTCACAACATAAAACATAGCTCGGGACAACGCATTGCGGGTGCACGATAAAGAGTTATCACTGAGTCGCGAGGTAAAAGTCAAGTCAGGGAAAGACATAGCGAGAGCGCGACGAGCAGGTAATCACTCAGTCGTAGACCAAGACATGAAATGTCAATTTCATTTGCGACTATGCGATAAAGAACAAAAACAGTCAAGTGATAAAACATGCTGACGTGTCAGAAGGAGAAAGAGTTGAAAAGTCAGAAAATGCCAAAAAGAATGCCACAGAGAAGAATGTCGTCCATGTCGTCGACCATGCAGAGAAAGATGGTGATGACAGTTACAGAAGGAAGACGAAGAGCCGAGGTAGTTGAGATTCCTCAAATGGATAGGAAACCTAAAAAATTAGTTACAGACTAAGAAGAGGCCGAGGATAAAAAGAGAGAGAAAGGAACCATTGAGGGGTTGTTGAAGAACTTAGAAATTTAACAGGCTAGCATAGTAGATTTGAGATTACATTGTAATTTGCAGTTTTCAATAAAGAAGAGTGTTCTGTGTGTTCTATATATTTTCTGTTGTGTACAAACTTCAGTAGAGTAGTATTCTGAGTTCATTTCAGTTTAATGGATACCTTTTGACTCTCATGATCAGGCGTATGGAATGTGACTGTCAAAAGGTACCCATCATGTATTTTTATTTTTGTTTTGTGTTTGTGTTTGGAACTGAGGAGAGACTATTCAGAGTTGGAAACAAGTCCTAGGCAAGCTAGATGGTCCGGCTAGGAAACTTGTAGAGAAAAGAGATAGAGTGAGAAAGGTGCATGACTGATCTGATTCAGTCATGGAGAGTAAGATGAGATGAGGAGTGAAACACTTCGGTGGGTAGGGAACCTAGTAAAGAGGGAATAGGATAGTCCTTCTGGTTAGGGTCTGAGAGCAGCCCTAAGAGACTCAAGGGTGAGTCTAGAGAGTCCTGAATTGAATAGGATTCCTGGTGAGATTCCTAGAAAAGAGTAGGAGTCT